>MU225327.1:1663849-1673934 GCA_018584345.1 Thuja plicata | reverse complement strand
GCACAAAAAGGTACCAATGTGGCAACAAGGAGGGAATGTCGATGCATTTGAACTGTAATTGCATTTACTCCATCTGACAATGGATTTCAAATGAGAGTAAAACACAATGTATTCCATTCATCAGTTTTATTTGCATCTTTAGGGTTTTGTTCTATGGTGCCGCCATGTTTGAAACTAGAAACCATGAATCTCTGCTATGTTTCCGCCTCTATTCTATGAAGAAACTTCCAGTTTCATGAGCTTTATGAGGAAAAAATTTCATTTACATATTCACTGCAACACATGGCATCTTTGTTGTCGTATTCTTCTTTAGTAAAGGCCACAGATTTTGATCTTCATTTGTTTATAACTCAGGTTCCAATTGTAAGTTTGCTTGCATTTGCTTTAATGTTGGGATGTTTTGATAATATGGTATCTTCGGTCTTCTTTTTTGCTTGATTTCGGGTTTCACAGTGGGTTGACTTCAATCTGCTTGAAAGCTTGGAACACTTGATGATGAAGTGTTTTTGAAGCCATTTACTAATGGCACTACAAATTCACTTGTAACTCAGGTTCTGGATTGATGTCTTACCACCATTTTGGGTTTTAAACTGCATTGTATGAAGGAGGTTCTGGCGGTCTTTGTTTGCGGCCACCACTATACATTTGGAGTTTACTACCACTACAATCTTGGAGTGGTCTTAAACTATGATTGAGATGTCGACCCATGAACCTCAGCTCTGAACTGGGGACATCTTAGTCATAGTTTCAGACTTATCCCTAGTCTATTGTGTAACATGTAACTGAGAAAACACCACGGCCTTTACTGTATGTCTTTTAACTTCCTCCTTCAGACACGTGGGCAGCAAACCAATTTATGATTGTTTTTCCTCAACCACCATGTTGAGACTGGAAACCGTGACTCTCTTCATCATATAGAAATGTAGCTTATGACTGAAAGGTGTGGTGAATGTATTCTCTTCAAACTTTATGACATCTTTCAGTCATAAGCTTCACATTTCTACTGCGAGTTGATACAACCATGATTTGGAAGTATAATGTACTAGCAACTTCTGTACATACAGGTAAGTGATCATCTCCTTTGTTGTTTATTTATCTCTACTTATTGCATCAATGTGAACCTTCTAAGTGTTTAATGCATGTTGGTGCTCTCTGTTTGATGTCGACTGTAGGTTTAAATCTTTATACAACTCTTTGAACTATTATTTGTTTACTATCAAGCCCATGAACTTTAGTACTACTCGATGTTGAACCTCACTGTCATTCCCACATGCTATAACTTGCATCACTTTACAATAACCACATAGCTTTGCACTTGGAGTTGTCGGTTTAATGTTTGTTTCAATTTTGAAGTGAACCACGGGATTTGTATTGTCTGAATGTTTTAATAAAAACATCATTCTTTCTGTCTTCAAATACAAGTAATTAGCAAGCACAATATATGTTTCTCTGTTTGATGACACTCCACTATCTGAAAAAGAAACACACATAAGATATTTAAACTGCAACATTATGTTAAAAAACACTTTTAGTTTACAGTCTTGATGACAATACTAAGCATCTCTTTAGCATGTTAGCACAAATATGTTGAATATGCTGCTGTCCTTAATGTAAAAATACACTATTTTTCTTTTTGAAGTATACATAGGAAAAAACAAACCCATGGGGTTTGAGCACGGGCTCGTGACTCCCATGGGTTTTACTTCAAAACAACAAACCCATTCTGCATATATAATTCTTATCAATATTACATGCCCTATTCTGTTATCAAGAATGTACATCTTTTCAAAACATCTACATGAGATGTAAACTTTGCAAAAAGAAATTGTCTCAACAGTTTGTCTAAAACACATTATACACTGCAATATTTTAGAACTATTAAGCATAGTCTCATTTAATGAAGCTTCTGGATATCTTGTAATACTTTTTCCATTATGTTTTCTTTCTGTATGTGTAAACCCATGCTGATTTGAGATTGTTAATCTCTGTCCTTACTTGTGGTTTTCACATCTTTTGTTCCATGCTTTTACTCTGTCAGATTCAGCTGTTTTAAAATGACTACAATGACATCTTCTCATTTAACACAGTTTATGCATAATCTTTATGTATGAGATTTCAACTTTGATCCTCCAAGTGAGCTTTTAACAGATATTTTGAAGCAACATATATGTGAAGAAGCACTTACTGTAACAACATTTTCTCACTTTCCATTAATTGCATAAAAATAGTGAATCTTCAGAGTCTTTCAATTCTACAATTCTCCAGCTTCCTTTGTTCATGTCCTTTCTGTAGCATCTTTTGACTCCTTCATGTGTCTGCATCTCATCCTTCTTATGTATATGAGCAATAACCTTCTAAGATATCAACCATCTTTTTGCATATAATGCCTTATGTGAAGTTTGAGCACGGGCTCGTGACATCCATTGCATCATTTTCTTTTGTATCCTGCATTCAGTTATAGATACATGTCCATTTGCACACAAAATACCACTCAATTTATTAGCTCATAAAATCATATGCACCAATTAATACTTGTGAGTGAATGTAAGATAACATTCACTCATGAATATTGGTTGGTTTGTGTCATTTGGTGAACTCATAGGTTGATCTAATCATGAAAAAGGTTTCTCAGATGGTAAAACTAAGTCCCTTTCATTCAGATATCTGATTATATAGAGAAGAACAACATGTATCAAAGTGATCATATATAGAAAAAGGTTTCATGTTTGGAAAAATTCCCTTTAATACTATTCTTCAGATATTATAGATGAATTTTTTCTCATTACATTGATTTCATCAGATTGATATGCAGTTTTCAGAAAGATTGATTGTGTGTTGTTTATGTTCCATGTATTGCTTAGATCCAACTGGATCTAACATCTTTTTCACCATGATGCAGGTAAACCCTAAGAAGACCTATATGTAGATGAAGATGGACTATGAAGACCTAGGACCTGATATGCAACCAGCAATGGAGACCTAATATGCAAGCATAAAAAAACCTACCACAAGGCAATGCATGGGACCTCTACTCCATACTTTCAATTATGCCTTCTATTCTGCAATGTGCTATTGTTTTGACATGAAAAAAAAGATGAAATAACATTTGTATAATACATTCAGCTTGAATGCACAATGTAATTGATCAAAATTGTAATTTAAAAATTCTGGAATGTGATCAATTCTTAGAGTACAAAATGACAATTTCTGAAAATGAATGTAATTACAAAATGTTGATTAATAATACCTGAAGGATAATATTAATGGGACCTCTAAAATGCAATCTCTTCCTATTTATGATTATTTTGATGTATGTTGAAAATTAGGATAACATATATACATATATATATATATATATATATGTATGTATGTATATATATTTACATATATATATACATATACATATATACATATATACATATATATCTATATATGTATATATATATATATGTATATATATATGTATATATATACATATGTATATATACATATATATATGTATATATACATACATACATATATATACATATATATATGAGTGTATACTTACTATATATATTGTTAGGGTTTGGTAGACCTTATAAAATGGTACCTAGGCTATATGTGCTTTGTCCTTGAATGAAAAGCAAAATTCTTTGCAAGATGAATGGCACTCTGGCTATCACTGTATAATGGGCGATCTTCCTGCTTCTGACCCAATTCCTCCAGAAAACATTGTAACCAAATCAACTCCTTGCTAGCTTCCATAGTAGATACATACTCAGCTTCAGTGGTTGAAAGTACATTAAACTTCTACAATCTAGAAATCTAACTAACTGCAGTACCCCCTACACTGAAAACATACCCTGTAGTACTTCTCCTTGTATCAATATCTCCTTTCAGAGTAGAGTCAAAAAATCCACTCAAAGAAGAACCAGATCCTGTGAAACATAATTCCTTTGTAGTAGAACCTCTCAAATATCAAAGAATCCATTTGACAACATTCCAATGTTCCATACCCAGATTGCTCATATACCTGCTGACAACTCCCACTGCATGAGCAATATCTAGCCATGTGCATACATCAGACTACAAACAACTGATGAATACCAGATGTTAGAAATTTTATCTACCTCTTCATGTGCCTTTGGGTACATTTCCTTAGTCAATTTGAAATGACTAGCCAACGTTGTACTGACTGCTTTTGCATCGGGCATATTAAATATTTTCAACACCTTCTTTATATACTCACTTTGGGACAAATTCAAGGTTCTATTTTTCCTATCCCGTGTAATCTTCATACCGAGGATTTGCTTAGCAGCACCCAAATCCTTCATAGAAAATGACCTTGCTAATTTCTATTTAAGTTCATTTATTTGTTTCATATTGGACCTGGCAACAAGCATGTCATCAACATAGAGTAACAGGATAATGTAACTCCCATTATCCAGTCTCTTAAAATATACACAGTGATCAGAATGACATCTATGGTAACCTTGTTCAGCCATGAAACTATCAAATTTTAAATACCATTGGCGAGGTGCTTGCTTTAGGCCATACAGACTCTTCCTTAACTTGCACACTAAATTCTCCTTACCCTTGACCTCATATCCCTTTGGTTGCTGCATGCAAATTTCCTCCTCCAAATATCCATGGAGAAAAGTTGTTTTGACATCTAGTTGTTCAAGATGCAAGTCATCTGTAGCCACAAGACTTAGTACAGTTCTAATTGAAGTCATTTTTACAATAGGGGAGGATATTTCATCAAAATTCTATGCAAAACCTTTTACCACAAGTCTGGCTTTATACATTTTCTTTCCTCCATCTTCCTCTTTCAGCCTATAGACCCATTTGTTAGGCAAGGCTCTTTTTCCTTCAGGCAAAGGGACTAAGTCCCAAGTCTTATTTTTCAGCAAGGAGTCAATCTCCTCTTTCATTCCCAACTTCCATTATTGTTTGGCATCCACCTGCATTGTTTCTTCATATTCTTCTGGTTCACCAGAATCAATCAATAAAATGGAATACAAAGAAGGAGAAAACCTTTCAGGAGGTCTACTAGACCTTCTAGAATGTCTAGCAATTACATGAGTTTGTGGGATAAACTATTGGTGTTGAGCATCAGGTACCAGTGGAATTTCATTTTCAGGAGTCTCATCCAACACCACATATTCTTGTTTGACCTATTCATGCTTCTTTTCCTGTAACTATTCTTTATACATGACCTTCTCATTGAATATAACATCTCTACTTCTAATTATTTTAATATTTTCAAAATCCTATAAATGATAACCATAGTCATCTACTCCATATCAAATCAAGGTACATTTTTGAGATTTAGCCTCAAGCTTGGTTTTATTTTCTTTACCAACTGTTGGAAAGTGACATTGAAAGCAATTGTTATTTTGTCATTGATGTCAAACCTCTACTAGTGAGACTATTGCTATTTGTTTGAATACCATATCTATTGTTAATGAAGAAGATTTAACAAGAAGACCAAGTGAATGGTTGAGTTAAGGAAATTCAAAGGGTATTTGATCAGTTGGCATGCTGGCAAACTAATTTGTTGTTTATCTTTCAAAGACAGTTTTTTCTGGCTGTTCTGTGCCGAGCAAGTTTGGCTTGTGCCGAGAAAAGTTTTTTCTGATGAGAAAAGTTGCTTGTGCTGAGTGAAGTTGTTTGTGACAAGAAAAAAGTTGCTCAAAGCTGAGCACCATTGAAATTGCCGAGTGGAAACAGTTTTGAAGGCCGACTTACAGTAATTGGATTAATGATGAGATTTGAGATCTCTGGCCGACTTAGTTGATTTTATTGGGATATGTAATGTTAGTTAAAGATTGATCCACATCATTTAATGTATGGGTAACCGTAATTAATGCATGGTTTCAAGATTTAATTAGAGATTACTTTGGAGAAGTAAATGTAATGCAAAGATGGAATGATCCATTGGATCTGACCTAACCTAAGATCTACGATCTTGTTTAAGCGGAAAAAGATTTATCTGACCTAGAAAGAGAGGTATATGATAACCTTAGGGGTTATTCATTTCATATGCACAAGTGTGGAATTGGATGAATGTATGTGTATGCAAAAGGTTTGCATAGTTGATTTACTGTTTAGCATGATCTAGCAGAGAAGGAAAAAGGCAGAAACAGAGTGTTGCATGTGTGATTTCTTGATGAATTTCCAAGAAGATAAGAAGATTGAAATGACAATGCAGGATATCCAGTAAGTCAACATCACAGCTGTAATTGGATCTAAATTGCAAAGTAAGTTGTATGTACCAGATCAAAAACTGCTGATTACTTTCTTACCATTGTATCAGTTAAATCCTTTAACAAGGTTAACTTAACAGTCATTTGTATAAATCCTCTAACAAGGTGACATTCAGATTGGAATGTTCTAAGTCCTCTAACAAGGCCACTCCTGAAAGGGTGATTAAATCCTTTAAACAGGTCACACCTAGCAGTGTGTTATTCTAACCTTTAACAGGGTTGCCTCCTCACAGGGCATCACTTCAAAACAATGAAAACTTGGTAGCATGTTACTGGTGGTTTTTCTCATATTGGGTTTCCACGTTAAATACTTGTGTCAACTTGTGTGAGTGCTTATGAGCTAATTTTAATTGAAAGTAAACTATATGATTAAAGTTGTTGATTTATGCTACTGCTGCCGAGTAGATCTGAAGTACAGAAAGTTTTTTATTTACTACATCTAGACCTGAGGATAACTAATTCACCCCTCCCCTCTCAATTATTATAAATTCATTCTAACATCAACATGGACAAAAGCTTCATAACCAAAAATTTTCAGAAATGAACAATTTACCTTTTTCCCAGTTCATGCTTCTTGAATGTTTCATGATTGTCCTATTCATTCTTTCTAACACACCATTTCCTTGTGGGGTTCCTGGTGTTAGTAATAACTAAGAGGAGTAGGGGTGAATCAGTGGCCTCAAAATCTTATCCTTAATCTAACCACCAATCAAATAAACCTCAAATTATTATGTCCCTACAAGATATATGCCATGAAATACTTATAATGATTAACTATCTGTCGATTTTCCTTGTCTGTCCTTATTCTCCTTGATTACCGATAAGCAGTATAACTATTTACTAAAATACAGTAAATATGTAGAGTATACCAATCAATCCATAAATTCATATGTGAAATGTAAAACAGTAAAGTAATAAACCATACACACATAACACATGGATTTTTAACGTGGAAACCCTGTTAAGGGGAGAAAACCACTGGGATCGGTACCCCAAATTTTCACTCTTCTGAAGTGAGCCCTGTTAAGATCCAACCCTATTAAAGGTTACAAAAAAACTGTTAAGTGTGACCTTGTTAGAGGATTTTACACATATAGGTTGTCAATTAGTATCGGGCATCTAATGCTACCATCCTTGAATCAGCCTCTCTCTTAGACTGTCAATAGGCATCGGGCATTTCCAATGCTACTTTCATGAATCAACCTTTTTGGCACTCCTTGGGATGTACCTCAATATATAGAAGACTGTTAAGTCCTACTCTGTTAAGAGACTTGATGCTTCAATGGATAAACTAAAACAAAATGACCTATTTCTAATGCAACTTGAATTGTAGATTTTCAGATCTATTTAAGTACATTACCTCTCTGATCAATATATCAATTCAATTCTTTTGTGCTCCATACTTTCTACTCTATGATGTTGTGCTCACTGTTTGTCAGTGTTTGCAGAATTCCTTAGCTCTCCTTCATCTTGATTGATCAGTACTACATGAATTTGTTCTTCATCAGTTTCTTCTTAGCATCCTCTATCTATTCACTCCCCTTCCCCTTTTTCATGTGATACAAAAATTAATTAAACTTGTCTCTTATATAGACATGATATTCATTGATTCTTGATTCTTGTTTCTTGGTGTGAAAAAAAATCCAGCCAATTTGATTTAAAGTAGAACTCGAGATTTATCTCATAGTTATATTTATGCCAACTATACAAATCTTCTTTAAATCAATCACTTAACTCTGGTCAAAGAAAAAAAACAACAACCAGTTAAGTCTATCTTTAGCTCTTGCCAGCTAGATATTTTGTCATTTTCTGAACTCTCTGCTCCGTCGGACTACTCTTTAGTTAGTCATCAGTGACAACTGTCAGTTCTATCAGTGTGACTCCAGTTAGCTTTGGGATCTCTGTCCATCGGGCATCATTGGATATTTACTCATCGAGAAACTCTATTTTCAACTCGTCGGGCATCCAATGGTTTTCTTCATTGGGAAACACTGTCTTTTGCTCGTCAGGTATCACTGTGACTTTTCTTCTTTTCCTTTACCGATGGTGTGCACTCTATCAGTGTTATCTATCACTTAGTGAATACTTGACTTTTATGTATTTCTGAAAGAATAACCTTTATTCCATTGATTCTCTAAAGTCTTTTTCATTATGTACATGACTGTATAGATGATATCAAGTTGACATCAATGAAAATATAAACCATTAACTGATTTAATGCCTTACATTATCTTCAAATTAACATTATCAAACATTTAATGAGTTACATGTCATCAATCTCTCCCTTTGGCATTGATGGCAACAAACTTATATTATCATACTATACTATTTATAATACAATATGAAATACAATTTATTGAGATTCATCAAACTACCAAATAATTTGTTTTGATAACCGATAAATGTCTTAACTTTGGTAAGCTCTATTTTAGCTTATATTTGATTCTTGCGGCTTTCTATTTACTGATGTGTTGAATATTATTCTTGTGTCAATTTCTCTCCTTTGACTGTTCTTCACATTTGATGTCTTTCTCTCTTGTCATCAACTCTTCCTTTGTATTAACTCCTTCATACAAACTCTCTCCCTATGGATATGATCTCTCCCTGTTGGAGTAATCTGATAATGGATAGTCTTTCTCCCTTTCACAGAGGAATGTGATAATATGGATACTTTCTCTCCCTTTGACAACAATGCCAAACAAATATTGTTACAAGTATCTGACATTTATGTCAAACAATCATTTTCCTCCTATCCATAATATATTCCTCGAATTTCCCTTATCCATCAACAATACAAAAATATGCTCTGCTGCTTAGTTCTGATATATACCTGTCTGTATATAGATGTAGCTTTGAAGTTCTTCTCTTTGCTTGCATCAACATGAATGATATTCTGATAATAAGTAGCTTGATGCAGCCTTCAGTCTTTTACTGACTGGTAGAAAAGGGTTTTACCCCTAGTCTCTTTCTCAGGTACTCAAATGTATCCTTGGGTAGTGGCTTGGTGAAGATATCGACCATTTGTTCTTCTGATTGCACATACTCAAGTATCACCTCTTTTTCCTAAACTTGTTCTCTCAAGTAATGATACTTGATGGCAATGTGTTTAGTCTTTGCATGCACGAATGGATTCTTGGAAATGTTTATTGTACTGGTGTTATCACAATAGATAGTCACTGGTTCTAAGATCTTCATATGCATACCTTCCAGCAACTATTTGATCCATGCAATATTTGAGCAATTTGTAGCAGAAGCAACATATTCTACTTCTAAAGTAGACTAAGAGATGCATCTTTACTTCTTGCTAATCCATGTGACAAGTCTGACACCCATAAAGAATGCTCCTCCAGTTGTGCTCTTCCGGTCATCAAGTTTTCCATCCCAATCAGCATCAGTAAACACCTTTAGTTTCAATTTGCCTTCTCTTCTATACTATAGGCCAAATTCCTTAGTATTCTTCAGATATCTTAGGATTCATTTCACACTATTCTTATGTGATTCCCTAGGATTAGCAGAATGTTGGAATAATGATACATTTGGCATCAGTGAATGCACTTAGTGAAAACACTTATTCGGTTTTGAATGCTTACCGAGCTTATCACTCAGCCCACAGCCTATACCGAGCATTCAGTAAAGCTCACCGATCAAACAGTTTAAACCGAGCAGTAAGGCAGTCACCGAGCACATAAGAAGAACAGTAGTTACCAAGCAGATGGTAGTCACCGAGTCATCAGTTGAAGATAACCGAGAAGTCAGTTTCTACCGAGTCACCAGTGGTTACCGAGTGACAATGTATTTACCGAGTCACTACAGCTACCGAGTTCCAAGCTACAC
>MU225327.1:1636497-1648826 GCA_018584345.1 Thuja plicata | reverse complement strand
CATATATATATAGATATATATACATATATATACATATGTAGATATATATACCTATATATATATTTATATATATATGTATATATATATATATGTGTGTATATATATATGTATGTATGTATGTATAGCTATATATATCATATATGTCAATCTGTATAAGGAGATGTGGATATATTATTGTTACGTTTTATAACATTTTCATATATGGTATTATATATTAGATAAATGTTGAATAAAATTGTGATGTCGTAATCCTTGAATGATAAAATCTTATGTCATTCAAGTTTTGTACTAAAACATATTACTATCAAAGTGAAATGTAGAAATCTACATATTACTGACACACTGAATATGTCCCTTGTAACATATGATATCCTAAGAAAGAGAGATTCAACCATTAAACATGAAAAAAATGTGCATCCACTTAATTTTTAATAAAGAGATATGCAGCCATTAAGGATTATTATGCTTCCATTCCTTAATATAGGGCCTAATTTTATATTAACACAACATATAGTTTATAATTAACTTGCTAAAGAAATATATTATACAGATCTTAACAAGCTAGAGATTAATATAATGTCTATACTTCTATAATCTATTGCTTAATATAAACTGAAAGTATAGTAGAACATAGTGCTATAGTTTTTCCGACTTATAACAAAACAACCAAAATGATAGTTTTGGATTATAAAGTATCTAATATCCTAGAAGTAGCAGCCTCGTAATTACAGCTTAACACAACATATAGTTTATAATTAACTTGCTAAAGAAATATATTATATAGATCTTAACAAGCTAGAGATTAATATAATGTCTATACTTCTATAATCTATTGCTTAATATAAACCGAAAGTATAGTAAAACATAGTGCTATAGTTTTTTTGACTTATAACAAAACAACCAAAATGATAGTTTTGGATTATAAAGTATCTAATATCCTAGAAGTAGCAGCCTCATAATTATAGCTTAATCAAACTACCTTATAAGATCAGATAATGTATAAAGTGACGACCTAGCTTAGTTGGATTTCCTTGCCTTTTCCCACTGTCTTGCCTCAAGAGGAAGAAGGGTCTACCCCCAAGGAAGGAACCCTTCCCTAGAGCTCCATTTCATCCTCACTTTAGCTGTCAGAGATAATGATCACCATAGTTGAGCTTGTCCTATCCAAAGCATCCAAAAAATTGGTGATATTTTATTCCGTTAAGTAAGTGGAATATCAGTTGGGGTTGTCTGGATGCTTGACATGTAAAAGTGCAAGTAGAAAATTCAAGTTGTAGCTTCTTCTCTCAAGGGATGAGTCAAATGCTTCCCTACTTTCAAACCATAAAATGGGGTATCTACGAGCACTATTGTCCCCCGTGAGAGATTTCCCATGTTTTCTAGCTTTGGAGATCACAAGAGCAGCATCATTATTGTTAAGGACAATGTCAATATCCCCTAGAATGCTCTTTTTTAATATTTTTCACAAGTCTCCTTGGCAATATACTTGTCTCTTTCGAGGAACATTGATAGGGAAAGAAACATTGACGCAATGTCAAAATTTACCCTTGTCCTATCTATATTACCCAAGTAAACTTCTCCTAATACCTTCATTATTGCCTCCACCACTAGTATGTTATTGAGTTTTATAATACCTCTTATACTCTACTGTGTTATCTCATTCTTTACTTTGTTCTGTCGCTTCCCGCCTCAAAGTCTGAATGGGGTATCCGTTAAACTTTATCTCTTCTTCTCACCTATGTAGAACAAAATATTTGAGGCTCTATGAGTGGGTGATGTCCTTAAAATACATGGTAGCTTGATAGGGACGATATTAGTTGGCTTTGATGTGTCAAGTGTAAGACACTTTTAATGATATTGGCACAAATTTTTGCCTTAGAGAGTAATGTTATATCGATTTAAAGATATCTTTCAGTCATATCTTGAGGTAGTACGAATGAGCTGTCATGCCAAGAGGTTGGCATGTGCAAACTTAATTTGTTTTTTTAGTGAATATTTGTATCTTAAGACTTGATTCTGGGAGAGCAAGACTAATTTAGTAATTATCATAATGTGCTATAAATACCTAAAAGTTGGTTGTGCAAGGATTGATCCCTATTTGACATTAATGAGATAATTATTATCCTCGTGTTGCTTAGTTGGAGGTAAGGTTTTGTTATTTTTCATTTGAGATGCTTACTTTATTATTCAAGAAGGTTTAATGATTTTGTGAGATATGTCATGTCATAGAATCTATCATAATCTATTTATTTTTTCTCTCTCCTATAATTGATTATGGCTTAGGGAAAGATTATAAAAAATTCTTAGGCGTTGATTGTCAAAATTATAGAGTTATATGTAGAAATTTATCAAAATCTGAATCAACTAAAGTATATTAATTTGTTTATATATGACTAAAAGTATAACTATCTGTTTGTATAAATATTTATATATTCCTAAAAAATATATATAATATATGTTATGTTCTAACATGGACAATTTAAACCTTTCTAGATTTGCAAAAAGATTCACTTGAGGCCTCTATGATTGTGAAATAGTTTGGATTTCAATTTAAAACACTAAGTGGGAGAAGTTATGAAAGCTTTTAGGGGTTGGATGAATCTGGTTACAACCTATATACCCCTAGGTTACTCAGAGAAATGGAGACATAACTCTGAAATCTTATCCTGAGACTAGGATAAATGCATCCATGGAGAAAATTCTCGAGATTCCAATGTCAAACGAAAGTAGTGGACACTATTTACCCATAATTCCTAAAATTTGTTCCAGGGAAGGGGTAAGACATGGCTCAGAAAAATTGGGAAATGATCCTCCATGATGCTAGTACCAACTTTTTGGAGATAGCATTGGGGGAGTACAAAACAAATGAATTCATCATAAAAAATAAGATGACCGAGATACTATTCCCAAGATTCTATTCCAACCATTCCTAACGCAGGCTAATACTGAGCTAATATATATATATATATATATATATATATATATATATATATATATATATATATATGGAAAGTGCTCAGAGAAAAGGACTAGATGAGTTAGTAAGCAATATCAAAGATTTCGGGTATAGCCTTGGGAAGGTTCATATATTTGTAAATATTTCCAATGGGGATTTCGATGATATAAGTGTGATTCTCGAGAAACCACGAACCTTTGGAAGAAGCAGCGGGAGTGGGAGAAATCCAAAATTCTAAAGGCATCCCAGGGTCAATTAAATAGAAAGATTCTGGAGAATCAGGGATTAAAAATGCAGAGATGCAAAAAGAAAGGGGAGAGTGATGTAATTTCCCAGTTCCAGTTGTTACCGACAGTCAGCTCGACTATGTCCTAAGGTCTCTTGCATAGACCTTATAGGGTATTGCTTCACCCCAACTTGAGGAAGTCACTAAGATCTTCACCACAAGTGCCCTAGACTAGGCTTACATTGTAAAACTACTATTTCATGCTATAGAACCCATTATGATAGATTCATTTCCCAAGCTAAACCGATGGGTTCTACCTGAAGAATGCAACAACACATACTGCACATAGAATCCATTTAAATGTGTTCTTTCTTATTCACAAGAACTAAGCTATTATAGGATGATAATATCTATGTCTCTCTATCTCATATTCTATATCCTCTCTCTTTATTACAAAAGCTTTGTAGCTATATATACATCCATCAAAATATCACCCAAAATATCTGATACTCATGGACAACTTCAACCACCTTACAAGGCGGCCAACCTAAGTAATAAATGACCCTTCCAAAATAGGAATAGGTGTCCCTAATCCTTTCAAGAAAAAATGACATGCAGAAAGTCGTTGCAAATGACCCAACTGGTCACAAATGTCACATCCACATTTCCTGGGTCGTTAATCAAAATTACTGAGCGCTAGTATTGACTTTTCAGAACAACAAAAATAGTGTCAATTTTCAACCCCGACAACAAACATAGTCACCGACGGTCATCACCAAAAAGCATCACCGATGAGCACTATCAATAGGCATCACCGATGGACACTGCCAACAAGCATCGCCGATAGACACTACCAACAAGCATTGTCAACAAACAAAAACCCACAGACAACGTCGATAACCAGAAACTAACAAGCATTACCAATGAACAAAAATCGACGGGAAAAAATTGATGGACATCACCAACAAACAGAGTAACTTAACTTTTAACTTAGGTGCTCTTGCACCATACTCCCCAAACAAAAAGAAATCATCTTCTAGGTGATTGGAGTAAGTCAGGACTAATGCCTAACTTCTTAAAATTAGTTTCTTGTACCCATGTAGCCTCTAAATCAGCTTTGCCATTCCATTTGACCAGATGTTCCATATATGTCTGTCATCTAGTCTGTTTGGCAACCCTTGAATTTAGAATTGTGTCTACCTTCAGTGGGGGTATAATAGGAAGTTGAAGCAGTTTGAGATCCTCTGTATCTCTTGTGAGATTAGAGTCTCCTCTAGGAATTGGACCTTTATAGGATACCAAATCTGCCACATTGAAAATAGGAGATAATCCTATGTCTGCAAGAAGATCAACTTTATAAGCATTAGACCCATATTTTGCCAATATTGCACAAGGGCCTATCTTCCTCATCTGAAGTTTTCTTGGAACTCCTTTTTGTAACCTTGCTTTATTGAGGTGCACCATGACCAAATCTCCAACTTGAAATTGAACATCTTGCTTCCTTACATCTACCTTCTGCTTGATATGAGTGGCACTCTCTATCAACGCTTCTTTGACTGAGTCATGGACCTCCTTCATGGATTGAGAAAAATCTTCAGCATACCCACTCCTCTCTATATTGGTACCAAGATCCCTTAATTCACATATACCCCTAGGATGAATCCCATATACAATTTCAAAAGGGCTCTTGCCAGTGGACCGATTGACTATATCATTGTAGGAAAATTCTACTTGAGAAAGTAACTGATCCCATGATTGTCCACACTCCTTGGTAAGGCATTGCAAAAGATTACCTAATCTCCTATTCACTACTTCAGCCTGACCATTGGTTTGGGGATGGTAGGCTGAACTAAAAGAAAGATTTGTACCAAGTGTCCACCACAAAGTCTTCTAGAAATGACTCATAAACTTGGAGTCTCTACCTGATACAATACTCAAAGGTAATCCATGTATTCAGACTGCTTCTCTAAAGAATAGATTGGCTATGTAACAAGAATCATGTGTGGTTTTGCATGGTACAAAATGAGCCATCTTGTTGAACCTGTCAACAATTACAAAGATGTTGTCCATTCCTTGCTTGGTCTTTGGTAACCCAACAACAAAATCTATACTAAGGAATTCCCATGGTCTATTTGGGATAGGAAGGGGCTGATACAATTTGACATTGGATGAAGTCCCTTTTTCCTTCTGACAAACCAAACAAGTCTCTACATACTTCTGGATGTCCTGATTCATTCTTGGCCAATAGTAAAACCTTTTAACCAGTTATAAGGTCTTATTCGATCCAAAATGTCCGCTTAGGGAACCATTATGTTTTTCCTGACTAGATTCTCTCGCATAGAACCTCTTGGTACACAAAGCTGTCCTCCCTTAAAGAGAAGACCTTCTTGAAGAGTATACTCTGAATATTCACTATGAAAATGATTCTGATACTCTTGACATACCTTGTATGCTACTGCAAAATCTTCATCTACTGGATATAGATCTTTGAAGCTTTCAATGCCAATGCTTCTCAGCTGAACTTCTTGCACCATGAGTAACCTTCTACTCAATGCATCTACCACCTTATTCTTTACTCCCTTCTTATGCTTAATGGTGAAGGTAAAGGCTTGGATGTATTCCACCCATTTCATATGTTTGTGACTGATTTTATCTTGTGAACTCATAAAACTTAAAGCCTGATTATCGGTATAGACAACAAATTCTTTCGGAAGTAAATAATTTCACCATTTCTGTAGTGCTTGCACTAATGCATACAATTCCAAATCATATGAGGAATAATATTTCTTTGAATCATTGATTTTTTCACTATGAAAAGCTACAGGTTTTCCCTCGTGACTCAATACGACACCGACAGCAATATTACTAGCATCACATTCCACAGTAAACAATTGGTCAAAACTGCAAAGTGTCAAAATTGGATGAGTCACTATCCTCTTCTTCAGATGCTCAAATCCTTCATTAGCCTGCTCCTTCCATTGAAACTTGGCTTTCATACCTCCTTTGATGGTATCTAAAATAGGTGCACTAATCTTACTGAACTGTTTGATGAATTTTCGGTAAAATTGTGCCAACCCATGAAAGCTTCATACCTCTATAGCTGATTTTGGTGTAGGAAAATTCAATATTTCTTCCACCTTGCTTACATCCATCTTTAAGTTACCTTCTGAGATAACAAAACCAAGATTTACCAATTCTTGCTTCATGAATTCACTCTTTTCCAAGTTGATTGTCAACTTTTCTTCATGTAATCTCTGCATTACTAATTGCAAATGTCTAAGATGATCCTCTTTGGTCTTGCTAAACACCAAGATGTCATCTAAGTATACTACAACCCATTTCCCAATGAATTCCTTCAAAACCTCATTCATTAATCTCATAAATGTGCTTGGGGCATTTGACAACCCAAAAGGCATAACTAGCCATTCATACAATCCTTCAGTAGTCTTAAAAGCAGTTTTCCACTCATCTCCCCCTTTAATTATTATTTGATGGTATCCACTCTTAAGATCTAACTTGGAGTAATATCTAGCTCCACCAAGATAATCCATCAAATCTTCTATCCCAGGTATTAGAAACCTATACCGGATAGTTATCCTGTTTATGGCCCTGGAATCAATCGACAACCTCCAAGTGCCTTCTTTCTTTGGGGCTAAGACTGTGGGAATAGCAAAAGGACTTATGCTCTCTCTAATCAACCCTTGGTCAATTAGTTCCTGGATTTGGTTAGAAATCTCCGCATTCTGCTGTGGAGTCATCTTATAAGCAGCTTTATTTGGAAGTGAGGCTCCTGGAATGAAGTCAATTTGATGACTAATAGATCTATCAGGTGATAAGGTAGCCGGTTGACCATTACTAACTATAGCATGATATTGAGTTAACAACCTTTGGATTTCTAAAGGCAATTCTTCCCTTTCATTCCTCTTCTCACCTTTTGGTTTTAGAACCAAAGCAAAGCCTAGTCCATCTCCTTCCAATGTTTTTAGGAATTCTTTCTCACCGACCATCAATAGGTTGGGACCTCTTTTTATTTCCTTCTCTTCTTCCAAGGTTGATTGTACCCTGAAAGTCATGTCATCCTTCTTAAAGGAATAGGAATTCTCAACTCCATTGTGGACTGCACATCGGTCATACTGCCAAGGTCTACCTAATAGCAAATGACACGCATCCATGGGTAGGATATCACACAAAATTCTATCTTGATACCTCCCTATGGACAATTCTATCCAAGCTTGTTCATTGACTATTACATGTTGATCTATATTCAACCAAGTAACCTTATATGGATTAGTGTGAGGAATCCTTGTCACTTTTAACTTCTCAATAGCTTCTAAAGAAATAATATTATCAGTAGATCCTAAATCTATGATAACTTTACAGACCTTACCAAGTATTTTGCAATTGACTCGAAACAAAGATCTTCTTTGGCTTGGCTCTCCTTTGATGGGATCTTTTAGGAGTGTTCTCCAAACCATCAAATTCTCTCCCATCTCTGATCCTATGGGGATATCTGAAGTCTTGCTGCTAGAAGACTCTTCTTGCACATAGTTAGCTCTTTTCTCTCCTCCTTGGGAAGAAGAGCTCTTTGCTAGACATCGATACGCAGGATGTCCAAGTTGCTGATAATTGTAGCACTTCATAGAAGAGAAATAAGATCCTCTTCCTTGGCCATCAATCCTTCCTCTTGAACTATTATTCAAACCTCTTCCTCTATTGTAACCACCTCTAGTGTTACTGGTTTCTCCCTGATTCTCGGTGAGTTTGTTCTCACTCTGATTCTTAGCTTTAGGATTTTGTCCTCCATATCCTCCTTTATGACCTATATTGTCTCTCCCTCTACCTTTTCTTATGTAGTTGCACTTCATAATCATCAGGAAGATAAGTTTCATTCATCTTTGCGACCATACCTTTCCAACTGGTTATGGGGTTCTTTCCTCCCTTTGTCCTTTTATCTTGGAAAAATTTCCACCATGTAAGGGAAGTCCCTCTTAATCTTGACTTTTCTACTCTAACTTTCTGAGCTTCGGTCACATTATCACAATCAAAGTGATTTTCAAGACCTTCTATCCATTCCATAGTTAATTCTGGATCCATTTTTCCACTAAATAGGGGCACACCTTCTAAGGACTTACCAATCATTGCCTTTAATGCTTTCAAGAATGGCTCTTCTTGAAGTATTGGGTCTGGCTCTAGGATCATGTCCTCTTCAACCACTTGTTTACTCTTCTCATTAGCTTCTCTCATTAGTTCACTGACTACTATAGTTTGAAGCTGCACCTTTTCCAATTTGTACGCCATTTTGGCTAACTGCTCCTTCAGGAGTTTATCCTGCTCCCTTTTCTCATCCACGTTCCTTGCTAGCTCTACGTTGGTCATGATATTGGATGAATTCATAGACTCTTCTAAAAATCACACCCAAGCAACACAAGCCCAATTCTCAAACTCGCTCTGATACCAATCTGATGTATTTTCCCAGTTCTAGTTGTTACCGACAGTCAGCTTGACTATGCCCTAAGGTCTCTTGCACAGACCATATAGGGTATTGCTTCACCGCAACTTGAGGAAGTCACTAAGATCTTCACCACAAGTGCCCTAGACCAGGCTTACACTGTAAAACTACTATTTCATGCTATAGAACCCATTAGGATAGATTCATTTCCCAAGCTAAACCGACGGGTTCTACCTGAAGAATGCAACAACACATACTGCACATAGAATCCATTTAAATGTGTTCTTTCTTATTCACAAGAACTAAGCTATTACAGGATGATAAGATCTATGTCTCTCTGTCTCATATTCTATATCCTCTCTCTTTATTACAAAATCTTTGTAGCTATATATACATCCATCGAAATATCACCCAAAATATCTGATACTCATGGACAACTTCAACCACCTTACAAGGTGGCCAACCTGAGCAATAAATGACCCTTCCAAAATAGGAATAGGTGTCCCTGATCCTTTCAAGAAAAAATGACATGTAGAAATTCATTACAAATGACCCAGCTGGTCACAAACATCACATCTGCATTTCCTGGGTCATTAACTGACATTACCGAGTGCTAGTGTTGACTTTTCAGAACAACATAAACAGCGTCAGTTTTCAACCCCAACAACAAACATAGTCACCGACGGTCATCACCAACAAGCATCACCGACGAGAACTATCAACAGGCATCGCCGATGGACACTACCAACAAGCATCACCGATGGACACTACCAACAAGCATTGCCGACGAACAAAAACCCACGGACAACACTGATAACCAGAAACTAACAAGCATTGTCGATGAACAAAAACTGATGGGCAAAACCGACAAACAAAGTAACTTAACTTTTAAATTAGGTTCTCCTGCACCAAAGAGTATCAATACTTACATACTCCTACATCGGTAAATGATGTGTTGGGTGCTATTACCAATATATTGATTCCATTTGGAAAATGTAAAATTTTGGAATAACAAGATCCCAAATTCCCAAGATATCGAAGTTATTTCAGGCATACAGCAGTATCGAACAGTTTCTAAAAATTTGAAAAGCAATTTAAAGGATGGATTAAAGGGATCATCTTGGGGAAGTGGTGGGGTGGAAGGCACTAAAGAAAACTCCAAAATTTTGGAAGATGCCCCAGGAAGGTATTATTATTGAAAAACATAAAGTTTTCAAATGGTGAGAATTTAAATATAGGGCCTTGATCATCATATTCTAAAAGTGTCTTTAAAATGTACTGAGATCAACCTTTCAAGACCCTAATTTCCTGTCATGTGTAAATGTTACACGTATCTAGCCACTTCCTCATATGAAGTTTCCAAACCAACATTTAAAATGTATGTTAATGGGCTTTGAATGCAGATAATACATGCTTAGGCTTTAGTGATAGGGATTTGTAGTGGAAGGTAAACCTTATTTTTGTATCCCAGAGTGCTTCTAAAAAAGAAAAAACATAAGGAGTGAAGGATCACCTCCGAAAATCTCTTGTTGCAAAAATTCAACACCTGGAGATGGCCCTAAAATATTTTAGCTAGGCCATCTGAACGTTGCCAGTATCACTTGGAAAGATATTGGTGATACTATGTTGAATTTTTATGAATTAGAAAATTTGTACAGAAGAGTACATACCCCCTCCATACACCCAATAACTCAGAAGTTGATTGAGAATGGGTTGATCCAAGCGGCTAGTTTTCCTGTTGCCATCCAGGCCCCAAAGTTGATTTTGGAGTGCATTGCCCGATTCGACCTTGGTAGTAGGAAAATAAGGAAATAAAATAATGAAGTTCTAGTTACCCTAGAAAAGTAGTCAATATAGTATTTCTTAGGCCTACCTTCCAGAGCAGAATATACAAGAACTTCTCAATGGCTGCATCTTTTTTAATGAGAATAAATCATGGTGTAGACATGAGATTTCTTCAGATTAGTTCCAAG
Source organism: Thuja plicata (assembly GCA_018584345.1). Taxonomy (NCBI): domain Eukaryota; kingdom Viridiplantae; phylum Streptophyta; class Pinopsida; order Cupressales; family Cupressaceae; genus Thuja; species Thuja plicata. Next base: position 1,638,222 of record MU225327.1, on the reverse strand, counting down.
CCAAGAGGGAACCTAGCTTCAAACTCCCAAATACTTTATATGGAACCAATATCAAAAGAGATATTGTCAATATTCCGGTTCTACTACATCGGCTAATGGGTGATGAGGATGCACTGAATTTTGAGGAGTGGTGGTTTTTCATCATACAGATTATTTGTGCTGAGAGTAGATATATTGACTGGGCCCAACTACTAAGTGACAGGTTGACTAAAATTCTCATTTTAGCTAACCACACATCCTCTTTCCATATATCTTCCTATATCATTTATGCCTTGTCCTGTATTCACAGCTAGCCTAGCCTTCCTAGCGCAAAAGAATATGAGGAAGATATTCAAGTATATGATTTATATTCATGTTTGCAGATGCATAATAGTCACAAAATTTTTAGGAGGGTGAATGATGCTTTCACCATTAGAGTATGTAGGGAACTGTAGGGTTTCCCAGAGTGGAGAATGTTCATAGAGGCTTCATCGAAGATAACTACATTTTTGAGCTATTACACAGAATTACTGACATTTACTTACTTTAGGATAGGAGCATTTGACAATTACCCTTATAAGTTACCAAGATATCTTGATGATAAGATCATCATGGTAGAGCTATGTAGGTAGATCATTGAGGTTAATACCAGCTGTAGTGAGTGTCATAAAGTAGGAATATGATTTCCTATTATAGTTGGGGCATATGCATGTTCATCCAGCACCAACGCCCTTAACTTGATAAAGAGCGCCAAAGCAAAGTTTACGTTTGAGTAGTACAATGTGCTTCGAACCCATTTTTACCCTACAAATTATGTCAAGGAGAATTTACAAGTAGGGCCTTCATTCCACCATATCCCATCCTTAGAAGACTACTAGGCTAATAGCAGAGATGATTTTGACATGAGGGAATGATCCTAGTCTTGACTCACTATTGATCAGGTAAGACTCTATAGCATCAATATTGATGTGGAGGGATTGTCTGAATATGAGACAAATATATTATCTCTACATTATTTGGGTAAGATAAAGGGAACCCCTCTTAAGCCCCTCACATTTGAAGGGCCAGAGCTAGATGATCTTGACCTGAGGATGAACCCCATTCTCAAGCGGGCAACCGAGTGGGTAAAATAGTAAAAGATAGGAATATGGGGAGCAATCTCCTAAAAACACTTGCCCACCCAAACACAAAGCCCACCTGTAGTTACCAATAGGGCAGAAAAATCAGGGCCACCAGACCAAAATGAATCTCAAACATCAGGAGGGGACGACCAGCCTCCTAAGAAATTCCATGTCATACCATGCACATGCATAAGTGGGTCTTTGCCAATTATTAACCTCAAACCGCAAGAAGCACCCGAGAAGGAGGAAGCAGCTGAGCATGTCATGGTTTCCAGGGAGATCCTCAAGAGAAACCTCAAGAGGAACCACAGGGAGATCAGTCTCTGCAACCCAAAGGAGATACCTAGAAGGATCACATTAGCCTTGTGTGCATAAATGTTGTCACACTTCTATGAATCATTCCATTCAAGGTTGCTCAAGAATGAGGCCTCAAATATCAATCCATAGCTCTTTAGTCATGGATGTGTAAAAATGTAAAATGAAGGCCCTCATATTGACCTAGTTGTGTCTATTGCAAATACACCATGAAACGAGAGATTCGAATGCATGAAAATGAAATCTAATCTAAATTATAACAATGCATATTAGTCTATGAAAGGAAATATGAATGCAAATCTAATCTATG
>MU225327.1:1618103-1631123 GCA_018584345.1 Thuja plicata | reverse complement strand
CAAATATCCTCCAATAGGAAAATAGGAGTTGACTTTTGTGTCCCACATAAGACAAAAAGTGCTTTTCCCCTTTTTATAAAATAAAAATAATGCTTTATTTGTGCAACATAGGATAAGAAGAAAAGTGAGAATTTTTTATTTAAATAAAAGATGAAGAAATTCCTTTTAATTAAATAAAGGCTTAGGATAAAGTGATTTTATTATTTAATTAAAAGAGATTTTTAGTTAATTAAATGAGAGAATGTTCTCTTAATTAAATAAGATTTTTATTTTTATTTTTTCTCTTTTAAATTAAATAAGGCTCAAACCCTAGGAAATATTGAATTGATTATGATTTGATCAAGGAAATTGATATAATTGATATTGTTGATATTTGAAAATATTGATTCAGGGATTTGATAAATTGAGAAATGGGGCCCAAAGTCTAGGCGACCATTTTAGGGTGTATACAACTCCACTCTCTGTGTAGCCAAGAAAATGATCCAATGAGAAATATGATCCCACATTAGATACAAGTCAAGAGTTAATTGCATAATTATGTGAGAATCGACACATGGGGATATAGGCAAGGATTGGATCAAGGATCTGAATTCTAGAGGAATACCACTAATCAATTTCCTTAGGCTTACTATAAGGTATATATTCATCTTAAGGATGTGGTGATAATTGATATTCAGCTCATAGAGGAAGAGAAGAAAACTACTGAAAGCCTCTTATCTTTGCTGGAAGAGTTGATGAAAATGAAAGTAGAGGATGTTGTCGACTTAAAAATTATAAAAACTACCGATGAGCCTCTCCAAAGTTGGATTTTTTCACTAAAATACAAGAGGGACACTATATCAGAAGTCCATGATCATCTAGAAGTCATGGTGGAATCCCTCAAAGCTAGCATCTCACATATGGATAAATAATTCACTAAATTAGGGTGTAATTACCATCAGGGCAAGGGTGATGACCTCATCAATATTAAGGGCATGAAGAGAGGATATCAAAAGAGTATAGACAACATCATCAATCCTGCAACCTATCTTAGTGGGGATATATCTAAACTGATATCCCTTGATGTTCAGCTATCTGCTGCCAACCAGGATGTTCAAGATATCTCACAGCAAATTAGACAAATCAAGAATGACCATATCTGTTGGACATTGAGGAATGATCTAGACACCATCCCTAAGGATGATGACATGATGCATGTTCTTTTAGCCATGGAAAGGTACCTAAAAAATACTCAAATAGAATCAGAAAGGATGCTAGGTGGAGAGGCTACATGAGCTTAATCTTATTTAAGTACTTGCTACTTCTAATAACACTAGCCAATTTTTAATTTTCTATACTTTACTAATTATTTTATTTATATCTTAAGGAGACAAACAGATAATGTTATTCTCTGTTTATTTTTTAATTAATCCAAAATTATCGATCCTTATCCCTCATGCTTAGATCATTGTGTTAGGTTTATAGTTGTTTTAAGGATTGCTTTACATACTCAATGAATGGACAATGTGTTTAATTTTTAAAGTTGTTTTTATAATTGCTATTGCATAATTAATGAATGGATTCTGACTATTATTTAAGAGAGCTATACTATCCTGTTAGAATAGCCTCAATTCCTTGATTAGCTAGTTCATCAGCTCTTTTGTTTCCTTCTTTATATATATATGGTTAATTATTATTTTATCAAAATCCTGGCAAAGAATAATAGCCCTAGTCAAAAGCGTGTCTAATCTCCAATCGAGGAGAAAACCTTTCCTTAAGGCATTGATAATGATTGACGAATCACCTTCAATCTCCAATTTCTTACATCCTAAATGTTGACATAATAATAAGTCTTCCACTAGAGAAGATAATTTTTCCCTGCTGTTGGTCTACTTACCAATGAATTTTTCTAGTTCTGCCACCTCATTTCCTTTCACATTTTGAATACTACATCCAATGCCATCCATGCCTGGGTTACCCCTTGAAGCACCATCAAAGTTTAATTTTAACCAACCCTCTTTTGGTGGTTTCCATTTACATTCCTCTTGTTTCTTCTATGAAGATATTCCCCCAAGTCCAATATAGGGAGGAATTTTAAGACCTTGCCAATTGACTCTCATCTTCTCATCCCAGTATGACATAGTCATTTCCTTTTTCAATTTATTCATATTTTTATTGTTTGTTAGCTCTACAATAGAGGCCTCAATTTTATTTATAAGCTAACCCACTTCCAATTTTTTATCCTAAAAAATCCTCCTAGTGTGTTCTTTCCATATTTCCCATAAGATTATTGAAGGGGCCACTACCCATAGTGATCCATAAATACACCTATGCCTAAGGATAGGCCATGAATTTAATAGAACAATTATAGTTCTCAGAAGTGCTGATGTCTAGCCTAATTGTGAATATATCCATGTCTAACATTGACTAGAGTATGGAGACCCAAGGAGTAAGTGATCTATTGATTCCTCCCCTTTTTCACATAAAGAGCACCTACTAGTGCCATTATAACCCATATTCACAAACTTCTCAGCTGTCATAATTTTCTGATGCCATACTAACTAGGAGAAGAATCCTGCCTAAGGAAGACATTCTTTGTTTCAACATAAAGTTGTTGGGGGTGTCATTTATTCAGATATGTCTTGATCTCAGTAGGTGATATCCTTCTTTTACTATATATTCCCCACTTTTACTACCATCCCATACCAGCATATCCTCTCTAAGGTTCATAGTTGTTTTCCTTTCCTCCAAAATTTTATTCAATACTGAAATATCAACTGGGGGAAGACCAAGATCATCCCAGTTCTTCCATTTCCATCCCATCCTTTTATCTTCAAAGGAAACATAGTCTGTGACTCTTTCTCCTAATCTAGAAAATAGACACCTACGGGCATGCCCTAAATTCCCATTACAATCCAAGGCCTTATTACCTCCCCAAGATTCTTTCCAAAAAAGGGCTTTCTCCCCTTTCACTAGATTCCAAGTGAGTTTATCTTGGATGATGGATCTACAATCCATCATAAAATTCCATATCCTGGAGCCTTTGGGGGGGTCTTTTCCCTGAAAATTTTAATGGATTGAGCATTGGCTAGATACTTCCTTGAGAGTATCTTAACCCATTTTAAATGGGAGTTCTTATACATTCTCCATACTAGTTTGGCACCCAAGGCTTTTCCTTGTAGTCTTATATCTTTTATCCCATCTCCTCCCTCCTCACTAGGTCTACATACCTTGTCCCAAGCTAGGAGAGAGATATTATTCTTCTCCCTTGTCCCTTTCCCAAAGAATGTCCTTAGAATTTTGTTGGTTTCCTCTCTTTTTTTTCTTGGCAAATCAATGTAGACCTATTGAAATATTGGTTGTGCGGACAAAACTATTTGGACCTTTTTCGCTCTGGCTGCAACAGATAGCCATTTTCCATTCCATGTCATCATTTTATGTTTCATTTTGTCTGTGACATTGTCCCATATTTTAGTTGATCTAATTCTTTTTTCTAAGGGTAGTCCTAAATACTTGCAAGGTAGATTTCCTAATTTAAAGTTTAGGATTCGACAGATATCTTTTTCTATTGTAGAAGGAGTATTAAAGAAGAATATTTCAGTCTTATTTGGGTTGATTTCTTGCCCAAAAGCAAGAGCATATTTTCGTAGGATATATTTATATGTTACCACTTCCTCCTTAGAGCTTTGGTCATAATTAATAGTATCATCCACAAACTGTTGATGTGTTGTAGGTTCTATCTCACTCGTAATTTTTATTCCTTTAATTCCATCCTCCAACCTTGCCTTGTTGATAGTTCTCCCTAATGATTCTACAATTATTATAAATAAAAATGGTGATATCGGATCTCCTTGTCTTAGTCCCCTATTTATCCCAAAAAACCTTTGGGTGATTCATTTACTAGAATAGGAAATCTAGGGGTGGAGATGCATTCAAAGATCACATTCGCCCACTATTTAGAAAACCTGAAGGCAGTCAGACAATTCTTCAAAAAAAACCCAGTCAACTTTGTCATAGGATTTTTTGATATCTAATTTGATTAGCATACTAGGTTTGTGATTGTTTTGAACTTAATGTATGGCTTCCTGTGCTATGATTACCCCATCATATATTGATATGCCTGGGATGAAACTTGTATGTTCCTCATTTATTAAGTTTGGGAGGAATTTTTGAAGCCTATTAGCTATTATTTTGGTGAATATTTTATATAAGGTGTTACAGTGTGTAATAGGTATAAAATCATCAAAGGATTCCACCTTTTCCTTCTTTGGGATGAGGGCAATGAAGGTATTATTAACTTCTTTTTAAAAAATTCTATAATTTCTTACCCCTTCTAGTGCAGTAGAAACATCTTCACCTATGAACTCCCATAATTTTTGAAAAACACATTCTCAGAATCCGTCAAGTCCTGGAGATTTTTCCGGGTTCATTTTGAATAAGACTTGATCCACTTCTTCCATGGTAATTTTCCCTAAGAGGTATTTGTTATGTTTTGGGGAGATAATATTAGGGATGTTACTTATAATACTATCCTGGGATTCCAGATTCCTTTCACCTTGGATACTGAAGATGTCCTCAAAATATCTAATCACCTCATTAGCTCTACCTTCTAGTTCTTCAACCACTCCACCACCCATAAGTTTGATGGAGGTGATTCTGTTTACTATTCTTTTGTTTTTAGTGTTGTTGTGGAAAAATTTTGTATTTCTGTCCCCAACATCCAACCATGTCTCTCTAGATTTTTGTCTCCAAAAAATTTCTTCACTTGCCAAAACCTCTTCATATTCCTGCATTAAATGCTTTTATTCTTCATAAAGGGCATTATCATGTTACTCCAATTGCACATTGAAGTTGTCATTAGTTATCAATAAGACATAATGGACAGACGGTAACAGAGTCGCAACAGGACAATTGGTATATTCATCCAAGTATAATGTTAACCAAGAGCACTGATCACAGCTAGAGTTAACTGAGTAAAGTGATACCTAAGATGATAGACTTTAACAAGCAGTAGACAACACCGAGCTACATAGTATAAATTGAACAAGCATTATAACCAAGATACACAGACTACACCAAGCACCAAGAGACAGAAATAACTGAGTGGACCAGAGGCAACATAAAAGTTTGTTATGGCACATCATTCTATGTAACAACTTTTTTTTGACCTAGATAACAGTTTATACGATCAAGGAGAACATTAATTATGGATATAAATCATTAATTGTTTATGTCTCCTATGTTAGATGATCAAGGTAAATTATGTACACCGTTGATCTTAGGGTAGGGATGTAATTGTAAAGCCCTAATTAGGTCATAGAGTTTGATATATAAATGTATAGATGTCAACTTTTGGAATGTATGTTGATCAATAAATGATCAAGTAGCCACCATAATACAGACATTAGAGATCAGAAAGGGGATTTCAAGGAGAGAGACTACATAGCATAAATCAGTTTTCAGAACTAAGGCAAGGCTACTGAGCAAAATAGAGCAGAATTTATTATCATTCACATTAAGGTGATATGTTTTGTATGCACTTAATGGATCTATATCAGAAATATTGAGATTGTATATGTTTTAGATCAAATTTTTGTTACTCTCTAACAATTGTAATAGACCTCCAAAATCTCTTAATAGAGTAGACTTAACCATCTTATTGTAAATCTCTTAATCGAGTGCACACATAACTTATGTTGCAAAATCCTCACATGAGGTAGATCTAATCGATCTCATTTTTTCTCCTAACAAGGTAAGATCATCAAAAGTGATCATTCTTTGTAAGCTTTAACATGATACTTTATTTACTACAGTAGTGAAGTTTTGTGGGTCTCATCCCCACTGCAGTTCTTACCTTCTAATAGGGGTTTTCTATGATACCAAAATACTAGTGTCATGAGTACTTAATTTCATGTATGTGTATTTTTTGTTTTACATACATTTACATTGCAAAAGTGATACTATATGTTTGGTGTATGCAATCTACCCAGTCGGTTAATACAGAACAATGGTTACAAAGAATTGATTAAAAAATTTCAAGGGTACTAATTCACCCCTCCCCTCTCAATACACATGCCTTTCCATTATCCCAACAATTGGTATCAGAGATAGTTCTCTTGTTTTGAAGGTTTAATTGCTGAGAAAAAATCTTACAATGGAAAGGTATACACTTGATAAAACTATTGAGAATCAGAAGTTACAGCTACAGATGTAGATCAAACAGTACAAGGAAGCCAACGAGAAACTTAGTGAGGTGTTAATTAAGATAAAGGACATGCAACTTCACTATTGTGAGATTGGTTATCATGAAGAAGAGATTCATGACCCATTTGACATATTTGTATCTGAATCTAGTAGCATATCTAATGCCTCTGTAGGAATCACATCAAAGCTATCTGAGATCAATCAACAACTTACTAAACAAGTGAAAGCACTACAGATCGGACAAGATACACAAATGGTCAAAATGGTTGAAGTCTTGAATGATGCAAATAAAGTTGAACAAGATATAAACATAGTTGTTGATGATAGAAGATAGATGACTGAAAAGTTACAAGAGAAAGAAACTAAGATATTGAGACTTACTAAACATTATTTTGAGATCACCAATCAAGTGGTTGCTATGAATCATGAAGCAAACTAAGTGAATACTGAAATTGCAAGAAGAATAGAAGATATTGGTGTATTGAAAGAAGAAAATGAAAAAATGAGAAATGAATTGACGATTTTACAACAACATAATGAAGTGATTAAGATATTTGAAGAAAACACTAAGAGAATGGATGAATTTCTAAACTATCAAAGAAGATTGAACAACAATACCAGATTAGGGTATACCGAGCAAGGAAAATCATCAAATCATGATGAAAAAAGAAATGTATACTCAATCTTGAAGCCCAAGAATCCCTCTTTCCATCACTGTGGAAAACCAGGCCACACATCAAATGTTTGTAGAAGAAAAGCAAAAGGTATTCCTAGAAACCCTCCTAAATTTAATGGTATTTGATATAACTGTAATAAGCATGGATATCAAGCACATGAGTGTAGATCCAAGTTGAAAAAACCACAGAAGAAACCATACATGGATAAATACTACCAAAATTGCAACATGCATGGTCATACATCACGAGCATGCAGAAAGAACACAAACCAAATCTGGAAGCCTAAAGGACAAGAAAAGGTAAATCAACCGAGAAGACAAGGTAATTCTTATGCATGGGATTATAACACTCAAAGTAGTTGTGCAGCATGTGGAAAATATGGGCATATAGAAAAAAATTGTATGAGATAATGGTGAACCAGGTCTAGGAATTGGTCAAACTCTAGAATGGCATGTTCTCACTGTCACAAAGTTGGTTACTTAAGTAGAGAACATGCAGACCGAATAAATACTTATGGTAATGGAAATACAATTGATAAAATTGTGAGGATCAAAAATCAAATGTGGAGAAAAGCATCAAATGATAATGAAGGACCAAGCACAATAGTCGGTGACACCTCATCTAATGGATTAGGTGGCTCCATCATCTCCAACTAAGCAATATAAGTAGGTAAGGAGCTATGTTTTACAAAGCTATATCTTACATCAGTTACTATATTCATTACACATATGAAAAATTAGCATGAATTGAGATGTACTATGGTATTATACTTTTGATTACTTTGATCTTGTTGAATCGGTTAATATGTACCAAGTTAGAACTGTCATTCAGTGAAAATGTGAAGAGAAAATCGAGTTGCTATGGTAACCGAGTATATGGTACACTCACCAAGCTCAAACATTGTTAATGTTAACTGAGCATAATGTTTGTTCACCGAGTGGTTGGTGAAAAGGATTTATTGCACTGCCCTAAGTCATTTGTTATAAATTTGATCGACATGAACTCATTTTTACACACCGTGATCACATATCAAAATAGAGAAAATAGAGAAAAGTTGCAGTGGATCATTTTTTGAATTCTATAGAGATTCAAGCATATTCTAAGCATACCAAGGTTAGTCATTGCAAATTCTATTTTACCCGAGTCATTCAGACACTTTCACGCAAGCCCTAAACTAGAAATCATGGCATCAACATCTCGAACCATGAAAGCCAAGATGGAGAAGGATAAAAATATTGTTTTGGTAAATAAATCCACTTGCAAAGAGCTACATTATAAGATCCATCCATAGGTTGTAGCCCAACTGGATGACAAAGGCATGTTTTCATCGATCCCGCCTAGGGTTTCATTAGTTTGAGATGTGCATGCCTACATTCACTGCAAATTAGGTGAAATCGAGGATTTTGAAATCATGCCAACTTATCAGTCACTATGCATAGATGGGAAATTATAAGATCATAAACATCTGGATGTTAAAGGGTTAACCAATGCCCTAAATTTCTTGAATGTATTTAAGACCGAGTGGATCTGCATTGTTCTGAGAAGAGTACACGAAAGAAAGCTCTGGCTGGATGAGACCAAAAAGATAACAAAGGATGTTATTCATGTCGTGATAGGGTATCCCATATTGATAAATCCAAATCCCTAAGGCACCTAAAGAGAACCAAAATAGAGAAGCTAACAGGAGCCGAATGGGACGGTAGAAGTCTGAAGATCAATTGCATCGATGATCCTAAAATGAGGTTTGGTGCATATGTCATTGGCTACAAGATATTTTAGTCTTGCAGACTGAACAACGTTGCTTGCAGAGCTATTGACATAGCCTATAAGATTGTTAATAAAGGAGTACAATATGATCTATCCGAGCTCTTACAGAGGAAATTTGAAGAAAACATGAAGACCATTAGATCAACACAGTTAAATACATGTAAGTTTGATTCCCTACTACTATGCATATCATTCTACCTACAAATTTTTTTTCCATCCATCAGTACAGTTAAATGGAAGTCCAACCGACCAATTACAATGCAAATCAATGATATGATTACAAGCCTGGGAACAAATTTTGAACCAATCATGAATGACTATTTTGCAAAGTTTAAAACTAGGATGGAAAATAGGACTAGAATTACACTACATTTGGTAGATAAGTACAAAGATGATATATGTTTTATAGTAGACATTGATACTAATCTAATTAAGGTAGTACAATCGAGGACAGCATGGCTACCTTTGTTAGAATATGAATTAGATATGATACTACATCTGAGGCCATTGAAAAATTGTTGAATGAGCTTGTTGACAAATCTGCCATGAGATTTGGCACATTTCATGAAGCCCAGACCTAGATATCTATAGGTCTACAAGTACAAAAGATGAGAAGGAAAAATACAAATATTGTGAAGACATTGAAGAGAAAATTTTCTATAACAGATGAAGAATCAGAAAAATTTGTAAATGATACCAAGGAGCAGACCTCAGTCAGTCAAGATGATGTACCCAAACATGATGTTGATGCCATTGAATCAGATGAAGAACAAGATAATCCTAAAAGGGGAAAATGCATAAAGAATGAGTCTCCATCACAGACTAGATCACAATCAGTGACTATAGATTCACCACCTTTGAAGAAAGGTGTAGCAAAAATTACAATACCCTCACTAAAGCTCACTTACCAAACACGAAAATAGAAAGGTACTACCGAGAATCCAGTACTAATAAAAAGGAAAAGATATGTAAGGAAAATAGATGACAAGGATGATTCTAATGGAAATCGAGTTCAATTCAAGGTTGTAAAGAATAAGACACCTCAGACTATTGATGAGATTGCAGAGGCAATCATAACAACCAGACTATTAGGACATCCAAAGATACATGCATATTCTGATCTGACTACCGAGAACAAGGATAAACTTGAAGAAGAAATCATATGTATGATGATCAACTTCAAACAAGTTCTAGATGAATTTTCTTCTTACCTTCCTTCAAAGTTATATGATAAGATATCAGCTAGATGGTCCTATGCACTTCAAACTGAGAAATAGATGAGAGAGGCAGCTCTCAGTCTTATTAAAGCTGACTACACTGTAGAACAGTTAAATGATATCATGTAGCAATATGCCAAGAAATCTCCTAAGAAAGAACAAGCACTCAATATTTGATGCAGGAGCATCCTGGGTGTAAGAGCAATCTTGCATCTCCCAAAACTATTTTTTGGTTTCTTTTCAATAAGGGCTATTTTGTGCAGAGTTACTATTTCTGGAAAGTTACTATTTTTAGTAAGTTTTCCATTTGAGCTCAGAATGTTCTATTTTCTTCCCTGGAGGTTCACCTTGATTGTATCATCCTGCCAGTAAAGTTTCATTGCTAGATCAAATCTAGTTGTGTAGATATTGGATATTTTTGGTATTGGCAGCAGGGTATAGAAAATTTGAACTCAGTTTTGAAGGCTTTAGAGGCTCCAAATGGTGTCGAAACCTTGATTGACTGGGTGAGCCCAAGTCAAGCATTGTAGAGCACTTCATGGAATTTTTGAAATGGGTTTAACGCGGCCCACTAGATCAACGGTTGATGAGTTATGGTCTCTGGAAGTTGCGCTACTTGAACTTGAAAATGTTAAAGTTTCTTCAAAATTTCTTTTTGGGTTCCAAAGTTGTTTGGGCACACTCTAATGTAATAAAAGTGAATAATAATATCTTAGGGTTGGTCAGCCTCAAACTTTAGGGTTTGATTTCTAGAGTCTTCTTGGGCGGTTAAAATTGGCTATATATTGAAGGCCCGTAGGGTTGTCTAGGGCAGTTCTAGGTTATGCAGATGGTAGCTCTGGCTTGTAGATTATTGTAATAAATTCCCATGTGGCTGTGCATGTTGCATTTCTGAAGGTGCATGTTATATTTCAGAATATTGTAATTTCATTTCATGGTGGATAATAGAAAGCTCATTCTTGTCTTTGCAAATCTTGTTATTTTTTATTTTGTTGTGTCTTTGTGTTAATAAGGGGAGCACCTTCATCAACATTCTACAAGGAAATCTACAGGTAGTAGATATTGAGAACACATAGATATGGAATAAATTACTGAACCCACGAAAGGAAATGCAAGATATTGAGTAAGAGAGAGACATTGCATCCAAAGTCGACACCGAGGTAGATCAACTGAGCATAGAACCAATAGATGTTGATGATGCAAATGTTAACAATGTATTGGATGAAATTCCTCAACTATTAACTAACTTGAGTCACCCAGAGATCACCATAAATGACATAACTGAAGATGATCCTGATGATAAAGATAAGGAAGATGAGATAGTCATAGCAACCAAGACCATGAATGAACAAGACACAGCAGAGGTCGCTCGAGTAAATGTACCAGGCTAGCTACCTATTTTAGTACAAGCCATTAAAATAGAGAGTGAAGCATAGAAGAAGACACCTAGGTAGGTTACAGATACAAATGAAGACAAGGGTGATCAGAAAGGTACGCAAATTGAGCATAGTGGTGGAACTACCCAAGGTGATGCACAAAAAGATACCACTGATGCAGAAGCAAAAGGTGAAGTTAATACATATAACATAGATAATATAGTAGATACTTCTACTACTGATACAAAGTCTATTACCGAAGCACCTCACCAAATCATCACACCAAGTACCGAGCAAGCAAAGCCTAAACCTGAGCAAAAGGTTCAATTAGCATTAAATTTATCTCCTTCATCTAGTTTCCAAGGAAAGAAAAAGAAGAAGAAGAAAGAAAACAAGAATGACATTACTTTATATGAAATCATAGAGATTCCAGCATGGGATCCAATGACACTTGATCTAGAAACATTGAATAAATATGGTGAATTATGCACTAGGAAAGAAACATAGGACAAGTTAAGGAAAGAACATAAGAATGCACAAGTCTAAGAAGCCACCAAGGAGATTCTTCACAAAGTTGTCCCTAACTTAGCTATTAACGAATCCACCCCCATCATTAATCAACTTGGACTACTCACCGAGGCCATTAACAAACCTTACATTAATGCCGAGAAAAAATTGGAAGAAAGAGATGAGAAGATGATACAATAAAAGGTCACAGAGAAGATCATCCAGGCATTGGTAGTACACAAGGTAACTCTAGCTGAATTTTTGAATTGAATAGAAACTATCATATTTGAAGTCATCACAATTATACTACAGTTATGCACTTTAGATCACTTCACTACCAAGATTAGTGAAAAGATAAAGAAGATCGATCAAGATCTAAAAGATAGTGCAAATAGTCTATCAACAAAGCAACATGTATTTTAGATCCATTACACCAAGGTACTTTAGAACTAGCTATTAGAATAAATGGGAGGGGGGTGAATCAATAGCCTCAATATTAATCCAATAAATCAACCCAAAACTTTATACCACAAATATAAAACTGATGACATTAATTTTTCCATTAGTACACTTAATGAAAAACATTGACAGAGATCATCGGTACAAGCATAACCGGCGGACTGCAAGCATAACCGGTAGACAGCGAGCATACCCAACAGAACAAAAAGTCATGAGAAAATGCTAAGTATGGAATTGATCGATGAACATTGACAAGTGTTGCACCGACGAAGTAAATAGGACATCATCGACGGGTCAATAACATAACATGAAGATCATCACTGACGATACAATTTTGAGAACAAAACTGACAGAGTAGAAAAGGCATGCCCAACAAAAAGTTCAAGAAAGGAACACCGATGGCAAAGAAAACTGACAGACTAACAGACCGATCATCAAAATCAAAAGTCAATTAGAGAATCCACAATTACTGGATCTGAGTTTTACATGTCAGATAAAGCATTGTGATTCTATTTATAGAGTTTTAATTTATTTTAAATCATTACTTGAGGGTCACACATGCATAATGTAAATGTTTTAAAGCATCCTAATGGATCTAAAACATATCTAACTAAAGATCAAGGTCAATTTGTAAACCTTGGATGTCATGCCCCGCAAGGGAACCGGGGAAGAGAACAGAGATTCTCTTTGAAAAGAAAACCTAAGTTAAAATTCATGAAAATTTTTGAACTTTTAAAAGAGTTATGAGAGCAAAACTTTAAACTTAGATTCTTCCCAAAGTTCCCTTCTAACTTAATGCACCATTCATTTAAGTCCATCTAGTGTGCTAACAAT
>MU225327.1:1584827-1612644 GCA_018584345.1 Thuja plicata | reverse complement strand
ATGGGTAAACTGCACAACATGTGGAAGGTATGGTCATATTGCTACCAACTGTATGAGAAAGTGGACCAGAAGGTCAAGAGGTTGGACCAATCCAGGTATGGCATGTTTACATTGTCATAAGGTTGGATATGTAATAAAATATTGCAAAAACTGGCTGACAGATACAAGTACTCATCCCAATGGAAATACCATTGATGATATCAAGACAATGAGAAACAAGATGTGGGTAAAATCCACAAACGCTGAAGGTGCTGGAACAAGAAATACAAATGATGACACCCCATCCAATGGATATAGTGACATCACTACATCCAACTAAAATGCACAAGTATGTATGTAACTGCATTATGACAAGTTATATTATGCATTGGTTCCATTACACATAGTTCATATTGAAATATTAGCATGAATAAAGATGCAATAAATTATTATTTGTTAAACTGTTGAAAAGAAACCATCAGTTATTGGGTACAATTTGCATCAGTGAACACACTTAGAAAAGCTAGCACTACTTGCTAGAATGTATCAGTCATAACACAAATGCCAAGTTGCTAAGTGTAAACTGATGGACATCAATGAACCTTGAGGCAACAAAAGCTGTCATCACCACTTTACCGACCATCATCGGTGAAGTCACAAAAGCTGCTAGCAACCCTGACGCTTTGCACAGACATTGAAGATGTTATGAATGCCTCTACTGACGAACTTAGTCTTTTTATACTGACAAGTTGGTGAGCATTAATAACAACTTAGGGCACAAAAAGGTTATAAAAGCCTGATGGGTAAACTCATTTTCACACCCACAATTTTTTAGCAGAGTAGAGAGATTTCAAAGCAATTTAGAGAGCAACCTGGAAAGAATCAATTTTACACAAAGTATTCACATTCACATGCAATCACAGAGAATCGATAAGTAACCACATTCACTGACCGTACTATTTTATTTGTGAAAAGCCCTAAATTTCTACAACACGATGGCATAAACTTCTAGAGTTGAGAAGATTAAGGAAGATAAGAAGAAATAATTCAAGCTTGTCAGCAGAGGCTCTTGTGCTGAACCCAAATACAAGCTACACCTAGAAATTGCATCAGAACCTGACGATTCTGGAGCATTCTCCAGAATCCCACCTAGGGTTTTTTTGGTAGAGGATGTAAGGTCCTATATACACTGCAAGATCTCAGAAATAGGAGATCTAGACCTAGATAATGCCTACAAGGCACTATGTGATGACACTAGAAAGCTCAAAGAAGAGCACAAACATTTGGAAGTAAAAGGATTCATGAATGCACTGCATTTTCCCAAAGTCTTCAAAATAGAATGGATGAAGATTGTTCTCAACAGATTGTACAACAAGACTCTATGGCTTAATAAGCCAAAACCAATAAAAAAGGATTTTATTCATGTAGTTACTGGTTATCCTACAACCGATAAACCACAAGCTCACAAGCACCCATCCCTGGTGGAAGTGGAAAAACTGACTGGTGCTAAGTCAGATAAAAGAGCACTCAAGGTCAACACCATTACCGATGTAGAGCTGAAGTTTGGAGCATGTGTTGTTGGATATAAAATCTTCCAGGCAAGTAGAATGAATAGCATATCAAGCACTGCTATGAGCACAGCATATAAGATCATCAAACAGGGAAAGAAGATGGATCTTGCAGAGATCCTTTTACATCAACTAGAGGAGAACATGTGCACTATAAGATCTTTAAGAACAAACACTTGTAAGTTTAGTTCCCTCATAATGTGCATATTCTTTTACTTTGAAGAATACTTTCCTTCAATAGGAATATTTGTATGGGACACAAGCAGACCTATAACCATTCAGATAGGTGAATTCATATAATCACTAGGAATAGATTTTGATAATGTAATGCATGATTATTTCAAAACCATTAAGGAAATGTTGCAAACTAGAACAAGGATTCCTAAAAATTTGATAGAGGAAGATAGAGAGAATAAATTTTTCATGGTAGATACTGATTTCACATACATCCAAGCAGTAGTACCTAGGAAGTCATAGCTTTCATGGTTAGAATATGAAATCAAAATAGAACAATCCAATGAGTGCATTGAGGCACTACTGAATGAACCAGTGGAAAACAAGCAACAAAGATTTGGCACCTATGAAGAGGCCAAAAAAAAGATTAAAACAAATCTTGTTATCAAGAAAGCTGTAAAACAGTCAAGAAGAATGGTGAAGAAACTGAAAAAGAACTTGAATATATCTTTTAAAGGTGAAGAGGAACAAGAGGGTAAGGAGGAAATCACCAAGGACCAGCTACCCATCAGTGATACAATAGAGGAAAATGAATCAGAGGAAGAATAGCCTGATTTACCACCTCCTCCTCCACCTAAGAAGTCAAGAACGAGGAGTCAGATAGCAAAGGATGCAACTCCTTCTCCCATGGTAAAAGGAAAGGTGTATAAAAGGAAACCTGACACATCAAAGAGAAAACAACCAGTTAGGAAACCTACAAAAAGGAGGAAATTTGTTCAGACAAATGAGGATATAGAGGACTCAGCTATGGATGAGCCTGACACTGCAATTGAACAAACAAATGAAACAACAAAGGTAACATCAACTCCTAAGAATATTGATGAAATATGTAAGTACATTTCAGAAGCCTCATCTATTTCACATCCTAAGATTAGGAAATGGTTGAAATGGGATTATGCAGAACAGAATAAGATTGAAGATGCAATTATAGCTAAAATGTGCAGACACTATTATGCCCACTTCAATTCACTACACGTGATGTACCACAAGAATTGTTAATTAGATTATCTTCTAGGTTCACATTTGCACTCCATGAGGAAAAATGGATAAGAGAAAGAGTACTTGTTATGCTTATGCCTCCTGAATCAAAAAGGGAAGAAATAAATGAAATCATGGAGAAATATGAGAAAAATTTCTCACCTTAAAAAAAGAGATTGCAAATTTCTTGAAGAGAAGCTTATAGAGCTAGAACAAGAAACTCATGATAAATGGAGCAAGATACTCAATCCCGATAAGGAGATTAGTCATGAGAAGGAAACCATTTCTCAGAAAGATAACTCAATAGTTGAGTTAGATAGTGAAGAAGTACAAATAATTGGCCAGAAACAGGTTCATATTGTAGATGAAGAATGGCCTGATATAAATGATGAATCACAAGTACCAGCAAGTCCAATTCACATCAGTTTAGAGGATGAAGAATTTACCATAGAAGAGTTAACAATAAAAGGTAACTTAGTTGATGATATAAATGATGAATCATGGTTAGACAACATTGTCAATGACACTATAAGAAAAGACCCTGTATTAGAAGTACAAAAAGATGAAGACATAAATATTGCAAAGGGCAATACCGATGGATAGGATTCAAATATTGACACTACAATAGTCATTACACCAACAAACATGAATATATTAATAGATGCTATTTATATTCAATCAAGTCAGGACAAATCATCTAAGAAAGATGATGATATACCCAAGGATATGGGTACTAATAAAAACAAAGATGCATCCAACACTCAAAAGGATACAGATACAGAAATCAAAGATGCAACTGATAGTCAGCAAGAAGTGTCTAATAAACAAAAAAAAGAAGCAGATAACAAAACTGAGGATACATTGAAAAAGGTTGAAGAAAAAGATAAAAGTGAAGGAGTCAAGCAGGATGAAAACACAAAACACAAAGAAGATATATTTTTTGATACACCTAAGGCCAATGAGGAGACATCTTCACCAAACCAGACGGTGGATTCAGAATAGAAACAACAGGATGCTTCATCCTCTTGACCCTCACCTACTAAGTCAACCCAATCTCAAGCTTTACAAATGGTAGTACATCAATTTGCCACCCAGCCAAAGAAGAAGAAGAAGAAAGCATTGAAGAAAAACATTTTGGCTGTTACAATGGATGAAGTAATAGAAGTCCCAAACTGGGATATTACTACTTTGGATAGTGATAAAATTCAAGAATTTGGAGTGCTATGCCAAAGGAAAGTCATTCAAAAGAAAATGATACAGGAACATAGAGAAACAATGGCACTTGACAAGGCAAGAGACATTCTCCAACAACTGGTTCCTGAGGTGAAACTTGAACAAAATGCTACAGTTAAGGAGAAAATAGTTGTTGTTATCGATGCCATCACAGACCAGAATATAGATGTAGAACAAGTAATGGAAGAACAAGAAGAGAAAAATTATCAATACAAGTTAATTGATAAGATCAGCCAAGAAGTGGCAGTGAACAAGGTAAATCTCTCTGAAGTAACTGATCAATTAGAGCCAATGATTGCTGAGGAAATTACCTTAGTTCAAAAGATGTGCATGCTTGAAAGTTTACAAAAGAAAATAGTGACAAGTTAGCATAAACAGATTCTAATGTCACAATGAGTGCACAAAGCCTAACCTCAAATGCAGACAGTATCAAGACACATCATGACAAGGTCATTGAGGCTAACAGGCTAAGGCAAGAAATATGGGATGCTGAAACACAACTAAGAGGTGAGATTACTGAACTACAGGCACACATCTTGCCTAATCTTACTATTCTATAGCAGCATATTTCTGAAGCAAGAAACCTAATTGCAACCCCAGAGATGTCTGTAGTAGACAACATCTATGATATACATGTAAGGATATCACTTGAGCACATGGCTCTAGAAATGTTGAAGGATAAATGGGAAAAGATGATGGAGGAGATCAAGTCCTCACATTCCCACCTTTTTGACAAGATGTAAGTATCTTTGCCTTTATTATCAAAAAAGGAGGAATAGAAAGGAAATGTATATTGTATGTACAGAAGGAACAGATATGTAAAGATAGTTATGTACAATATATAAAAAAAAAGGGAAAGAATAGTACATAAGAAAATGTATATATACTTACACTTACCGGCATATACATAGGGGGAGTCATTCAAATGATTAAAGGAAGAAGTATACACATGTGTACATACTAATACATTCAGTATGTTGCACATATCATGTTTTTGATACTAATGTCAAAGGGGGAGATTGATGACATTAATTTTGCCATTAGTACACTTAGTGAAAAACATTGATAAAGATCATTGGTACAAGCATAATCAGCGGACTGCAAGCATAACCAGTGGACTGCAAGCATAACCAGCAGACAGTGAGCATACCCGACAGAACAAAAAGTCATGAGAAAATTCTAAGTATGGAATTGACCAACAAACACTGACAAGTGTTGCACCAACGAAGTAAAAAGGACATCACCGATGGGTTAATAACATAACATGAAGATCATCACC
The DNA here is from genome assembly GCA_018584345.1 of Thuja plicata. Taxonomy (NCBI): domain Eukaryota; kingdom Viridiplantae; phylum Streptophyta; class Pinopsida; order Cupressales; family Cupressaceae; genus Thuja; species Thuja plicata. The sequence continues at coordinate 1,607,373 of MU225327.1, read as the reverse complement.
GACGATACAGTTTTGAGAAGAAAAATGACAGAGTAGAAAAGGCATGCCCGATGAACAATTCAAGAAAGGAACACCGACAGAAAAGAAAACTGACAGACTGACAGAGAAGCCCGACCATCAAAACCAACAATCAGTTAGAGAACCTGCAAATAGTGGATCTGAGTTTTACACGTCAGATAAAGCATTGTAATTATATTTATAGAGTTTTAATTTTTTTTAAATCATTACTTGAGGGTCAAGAAAGCATAATGTAAATGTTTTAAAGCATCCTAATGGATCTAAAACATATCTAACTAAAGATCAAGGTCAAGTTGTAAACCTTGGATCTAGAGTTAACTTGCGAAGCGTGAATCAAGAATAGAGCTAAAAATCTAGTATAAATAGATGTTCAATCAATTGTGAATGATGAACTCATTATTTTTGATAGCCATGAAGAGCATCTAAGGAGCAGAAGGCAAAATTCATGCAAAGTTCAGAAATAGATCACACCATTTATCAAGAACACACAGAGGCCACCAATGAGCAGACAAAGGTATTAGTCAATCATGAAAACATGATTACTCATACATAGGAATCTTTATTGGATCTATCGTCAGAAAATTTGAGATTGCATACATCATCAGATCAAAGACTTATGTAGTTGCATTCTAACAAGTGCATCACATCTAAAATCCTTTGTAGAAGGTAGACTTAACCGTTATTTACAAATCTCTTAACAGTGTTGCTAAAGCTTCAAACGAAGTAGATCTTAGCAGGTCTCCACTATAATACTCCTAATAGGGTAGGTCATCAGAAGTGACCAATTGTAAGCCTTAACTGGCCCCTTCTTATCTACAGATAGTGAAGTCTTGTGGGTAACAATCCCCACCGTGGTTTTTACTTCCTAACAGGAGTTTTCTGCGATATCATATCTTGTGTCATGTGTTATCTATTTTCATGAATGTTTCTTGTATGGTTACATATTTTAAGAAATTATGTTATGATTGCATATACATAAAGAAAGATGAACAATTAGATAAGATAATTTACAAACTGATGACTAAGGATTAATGGGCTAACTAAGAAAATTTTTAGAGGAACTGATTCACCCCTCTCCTCTTAGTACATCATTCCAATATAATTCCAACAAAAACATCTAGTTATCTTCATGCCTACAAGATGTATGCCTTTAAATAATCTTATCAAATAACTACTGCTCGGAGTACATTATTTATCCTTTTCCTTAAGCTTTACTGAATAGCAATCTAATCTTTACCGAAATACAGTAAATAACTTCGTGTTTACTAATCAATCCTATTTTAGTAATGTGTAAAGAAAAACATCAAAGCAATGAACCATATACACATTTGACACGTAGATTTTTAATGTGGAAACCCTGTTAGGGGAAAATCACTTGGGACTGGTAACCCAAAATTTTCACTCTTTTGAAGTGAGCTCGGTGAAGATCCAACCCTGTTAAAGGTTACAAACACACTGTTAAGTGCGACCTTGTTAGAGGATTTAAATCTAACAATTTGTCACTTGATATTTGGCATTCACTATGCTATCTTCATGATAAACCTGTTGATACTCCTTGGGATGTATCTCAATATATAAAGGATGGTTAAATCCTACTCTGTTAAGATATTTTATGAATCAATAGTTGTACAGAAATAGTATACGATCTGTTCATGAATACAACTTTAATCTTGCAGATGTTCAGATCTATTGTAAGCTCTTAATACCTCTTCTAATCAATGTTTCTCCTTTGTTCCTTTGTTCCACTTCTTTCTGCTTGGTGAATATTGTTTCTTCTCTGTTGGTCGGTGTCTGGAGAAATATTAGCTCTGTTCTTCATCTTGTTTGATCAGATCTTTATGAAGACTTCTTATCTTCACCAGAATTCTCTTCAACATCCTCTCTTTGATAATGAATTAGCTTGTCTCTTTTATAGACATGTTTTCACCATTTCTAAGTCCTTGTCTTTCTTTTTCTTGATGTGATACACAAATCTCACCATTCTTTCTTTAAAGCTCTCTTTAGTTTTATCCCGTAGATTTCTTCTTGACAACTGGAATAAAACTAGCTTTAAATCTCTAGCTTATCTTTAGCTTTTAACTGGTCAATGAAAACAATGTAATCAATCAGTTAACTCTATATTTAGCTCCTGTCAACTAAGTCTTTTGTCATTTCTAAACTTTAGTTTTGATCGATGTTTAACTCCTAGTTTTCTCGGCCTTGACTTCAGTTGTCCTTGGGCATCTCTATCCATCGGGATTGTCTGTCCGTTGGGAAACACTATGACTTTCAGTTCTTCTCAGGTATCACTTTGGTTTTTCTTGGTAATTCTTGCTCAGGTATCTTTCTCAAATATCACTGTGACTCTTCTCAGGGTTCTCTATCCGTCAGTGTGTATTGTCTATTAGTGTTTGTTGTCACTTGGTGTATACTAAACTTTTATGCATTACTGATAACATAACCTTTATCTATTTTGTTATTGAAAATATTTGACAATATTTATATGACCAATCAAATTATATCAAGTTGACATCAATGAAAATACAATACATTAACTGATTTAATGTCTTGCATTAACTTTTTGCAGCTCGGTGATCATCAGCTTAACATCTTCAAACATTCAATGAATTATAGTTCATCAATCTCTCCCTTTGGCATTGATGGAAACATACTACATACTACTAATACAATATGAAATATATTAGTTGTGGTTCATCAATCTCTACCAAACTTATTTTTCTATAACCAATACAAATGTCTGACTCTTGGTAAGATTTTGTAGCTTAGATTTGATTCTTGCAGAGTACTTCCTTCATTCTCCATTCCCTTCACTAGATAGATGTAGAAACTTTTGATTATGTCTCTCCCTTTGTTGTTGAATCTCTTCTCTGATATTTTCTCTCCCTTTGATTGTTCCTCTCCTTGATGGATAGTGCTTTTCTCTTTGACCTTTGATAGTAATATATTTCTCTCCATAAATATTAAGTATATCTCTCCCTTTGAATACTTCTAATAGATATTTCATATGGATATAATATCTCCCTTAAGTCATCTCTCCCTTTAACAACAATGCCAAAATAAATCTCTCTCTTTTCATAATATATTCCTTGAATTTCCTCTCCATCAACAGTATAATAAATCTAGTGTTTGGTGCATATATGTACCTCTTTGTGCACTGATATATCTTTGCAGTCCATCTCTTTTCTTGGATCAACATGAATGATCTTCTTATTATGTGTAGGCTGATGCAGCCTCCTAGTTAGCTTAGTGACTAGTAGACAAGGGTCAGACCCCTAGTCTCTTTCTCAGGTACTCAAATGTATCTTTAGGAAATGGCTTTGTGAATATGTCTACTAATTGTTCCTTTAATTGAACATATTCTAGTATCACCTCTTTCTCTTGCACTTGTTCTCTTAAGTAATGATACTTGATAGCAATATGCTAAATGTCTTATCATGCATGATAGGATTATTTTAAATGTTTATAGCACTAGTAATATCACAATATATAATCACTGGTTCAATAATTTTCATATTCATACCTTCCAGTAATTGTTTGATCCATGCAATGTTAGAGAAATTTGTAGCAGTAGCCACATATTTTTCTTCTGCAGTAGATTGTGAGCTGCATCCTTGCTTCTTACTTATCCATGTGACAATTCTATCACCCATAAATAATGCTCCTCATGTTGTGCTCTTTCTATCATATAGGTTTCCAGCCCAATCATCATTTGTATATACTTCAAGCTCAAATTTGCCTTCTCTTTTATACCATAAGCCATAGTCTTTGGTATTCTTTAGATATCTCATAATTCTTTTGACAATAGTTATGTGTGATTCCTTGGGATTAGTAGAGAATCTTGCAACTATTCTAATTTCATGTGCTATATCTAGTCTAGTATGTACAACATACATGATTTTTCCAATCATAGATCTATATGGGGTTTGATATACCTTAGTTGACTTGTCTTCCTTTGTCATATTGCATCCAGTTTCCATAGGTGTTCCAACTGGCTTGGAGTCCTCCATTTTGAATATCTTGAGAACTTCCTTGATGTATTTGGATTGTGTGATGTAGATGCCTGCATCCTGTTGAAGAATTTGTAAACTAAGAAATAATTTGTTCTCCCCAAACATTGACATCTCAAACTCTTTTCTCATTTTAGCAGCAAATGATTTGCATAATATATCATTACCTCCAAATATGATATCATAAACAAATATTTCAGCAGTCAAAATGTTATCATTAATATCTTCTTTTAAATACAAATTATTATTTTCACTTGTTATTACAAATCCAATACTTATGAGATAGGAGTGAAGTCTTTCATACCATGCTCTTAGTGCTTGTATCAATCCATACAAGGCTTTGTGTAGTCTAAAAACCATGTTTCTCTTTTTAGGATCAACAGACCCTTATGTTTGTTTATTGTATACTTCTTCTTCTAGTATTCCATTTAGGAATGCAAATTTGACATCCATTTGGTATACCTTGAATCCTTTGTAAGAAGCATAAGCAAGTAGAATTCTGACTCCTTCTAGTCTAGCAATAGGTGCAAATTTTTCTCCATATTCAATACCATCTTCTTGTACATACCCTTTGCATACTAATCTTGCTTTGTTTCTTGTGACTTCTCCATTCTCATTTAGCTTGTTTCTGAATATCCATTTGGTACCAATGACATTCTTGTCATCCAGTCTAGGTACTAATGTCCATGTTTTGTTCTTCTCAATCTACTCTATCTCTTCTTTCATAGCACTGGCCCATTCTTCATTTTCAAGTGCAATATTAAAAGGTTTAGGCTCAAAATCATAAATTAAACATCTAATGTTTAGTGACTTACTTCTTGTTCTCATTCCAGCTCTTTTGTCTCGTATGATTTGGTTCTGTGGATGGTGTCTTTTGACATAATTGGCAAGTACTGGTTCATCTTTCTTCATTCTGATCATTATCTTGACCTTCATTTTGATCTCCATCTCTCAATACATCGTTGTGAGCAATTTTGTGATTTTTGGTGTTTGCAGCCTGATGCTCAGGTGCATTTTTTTGTCGCTCGGGAGAGATACATTGTTGCTCGGGAAGAGTGTTAGGTTCTTCACTATAGAAAAATTGTTGTAGTTTTCCAATTCCTTTATGTTTTCCTCGTCATTTTCTCAGCAAATTCATCTACTTTGACATTTACCCTTTCAATGATTTTGTTAGAGGATTTCTTAAGACATTTATAAGCCTTTCTTTTGGTAGAGTACCCTAGAAATATTCCTTATTCACCTTTGGAGTCAAGCTTTCCATTTCTATCATCTTTCAAAATATAACATGACTACCAAAATTTTTGAAGTAACTTACATTTGGTGTATGTCCATACCAAGGCTCATAAGGTGTCTTTTTGGTGTCCTTCAATTGAACTTTGTTCAATGTGTAGACAGCAGTACTGACAACTTCTCTCCAGAATGCTTGTGTGATGCCTTTCTCAATCATCAGTGTTCTGGCACAATCAACAATGGATGTGTTCCTTCTTTCAGCAATCTCATTTTGTTGTGGTGTTCTTGGTGTAGAAACCTATCTTTGAATTCCATGCTCATTACAAAAGTTAATGAATTCATCATAAATAAATTCTCCTCCTCTATCTGATCTTAGAAATTTTAGTTCCTTTCCACTTTTTTTTCCACTATAGCTTTATACCATTTAAACATCTTGAATGCTTTTGATTTCTCTTTTAAGAACATAACAGCCATCATTCTAGAATAATCATCTACAAAGAGAATGAAGTATCTATCACCATAATAGCTCTTCATTCTCATTGATCCACATAGGTCAGTATGGACTAATTCTAGAATAGCATTAGATGTGTAGGTTTTTCTATTGAAACTAGACTTTGTCATTTTACCTTTTTGACTATTCTTACACATGACATGGTCAGGTTCTGACATGCTCGGTAAGCCTCTTACTTTCCTTTTATTTCTTATCCTAACCATGTTTTCAAAATTCACATGACATAACCTTTTATGCCACAACCATATGTCTTCATTTCTATCCATTAAATAAATGGTGTTAATATCATCAAGATAGAATAGTTACCTTTTTTGTGTTCACCAGTTCCAATCAACCTTCTTGATTCATTAAAGATCTTTGCCTTTTTGTTCTCAAATGCAACTTGATGTCTTGTGTTATTCAGCTGTGAAACACTCAATAGATTATAGTTAATTCCCTTCACCAAATATGAATTTTCACATCTGATTAGATTATTCAACATTATTATTCCTTTACCTTCAACCGGACAAGGTGAGTCATTACCCATTCTTACTGATCCACCATATTAATAATCAAAAGTTTCAAACTTTTCCTTATCTACAGTCATGTGGTGAGTATAGCCACTATCAATAATCCAGACATAATTTTTATTAACCTTAGATATGAGTGCAGTCTCAACATACCTTTCCTCTTCATCTAAATCATCTTTCATAGCATCAAATACCACCTCAATATATTCATCAAATTCGGTGTCAGTATTCTCAACTTTGTTCTCAGCCAGGTAACAAGCTTACTTCCCTTTGTCCTTATAGTCTTGGTTGTCTCTTCTATCAGATTGTCAGTTGCTTCGGTAATCTTTGTCATCACCTCTATCAAAATTATTTTCATATGATTTGTCATTGTTTCTATTTTATTTTCTTTTGTTAGGACATCTAGCAGCAAAGTGTCCAATCTCTTTACAATTAAAACATACCAATGGTAATTTACCTCTATATCTACCTTTGCCTCTACAATCTTCTAGCCATTATTTATTCAATCTCATCAAGTCCTTGATCATCACTATCACTTTCACTATCATTTCTCATAGTGTGTTTATGACTTGATTTACTTATTTTCAAAGAAGATTTGAATGCAAACTCAGTAGTTGGTAAGACACTATTTTCAAAGTTATTCATCTCAAATGAAATAAGTCTACCAATAAAACTATCTAGAGTGATATTTTTATTATCTACTACTCTCATTTCTTGTATAGCAGATACTCTAATAGCATAAATAGGTAGTAAGGTTCTTAGGATTTTACTTACCATTGTTTCTTCTTCAAGTACACCTCCTACTCCTCGGATAGATTTGACTACCTCTTTGATTCTGCAGCTGTACTAGGTGATGTTTTATCCTTATTTTATTCTTAGGTCATAAAACCTTCTCTTAGGCTTTCTACCTTAGCTCTTAGCACATTCTTGTCTCCTCCATGTACTAGCTTCAATTTTTCCCACATTTTCTTTGCAGTGGTGCATGATTTGACATCTTCAAATTTAGCATCGGAGAGTAAGGAAGCAAGTTCTATCATCATAGAATTTTTCTCATGTTTTTCTCTTAATTGATCAACTATTGGAGGTCCAATAGGTAAAAAAAAATTCAATATCTAAGTATTGAGTAACATCATTTCCAATACCTGATAGGTGGAGTCTTATCCTACTTTTCCATCATTCATATTTTTCCTTGTTCAACTTAGGCACATCCCTTTTACTCATATTGTGATCTTTTTCTTGAGTCTTTAAACTCCCTTTCTAAGCACACAAGCTCTAATACCAATTGTTAGAATAACTGAGAGGGGGGTGAATCAGTGGCCTCAATATTAATCCAATAAATCAACCCAAAACTTTATACCACAAATATAAAACCTCTAGTTATCTTCAATCCTACAAGATGTATCCCTTTAAATAATCTTATCAAATAACTACTACCCGGAGTATACTTTTTATCCTTTTCCTTATGCTTTACCAAATAGTAGTCTAGCATTTATCGAAATATAGTAAATAACTTAGTGTTTACCGATCAATCCTATTTTAGTAATGTGCAAAGAAAAACATCAAAGAAATGAACCATATACACATTTGACACATGGATTTTTAACGTGGAAACCCTATTAGGGGAAAAACAACTTGGGACCGGTAACCCAAAATTTTCACTCTTCTAAAGTGAGCTCAGTGAAGAGCCAACCCTATTAAAGGTTAAAACCACACTGTTAAGTGCGACCTTGTTAGAGGATTTAAAAATAATAGTTTGTCACTTGATATCTGGCATTCACTATGCTATCTTCATGAGAAACCTTTTGATACTTCTTGGGATGTATCTCAATATATAAAGGATGGTTAAATCCTACTCTGTTAAGATATTTTTTGAATCAATGGTTAAACTAAAATAGTATATGATCTGTTCATGAATACAACTTTAATTTTGCAGATGTTCAAATCTATTGTAAGCTCATAATACCTCTTCTAATCAATGTTTCTCTTATTTTCCTTTGCTCCACTTCTTTTTTCTTGGTGAATGATGTTGCTTCTCTGTTGCTCGGTGTCTACAGAAATATTAGCTTTGTTCTTCATCTTGTTTGATCAGATCTATATGAAGATTTCTTATCTTCACCAGAATTCTCTTCAGCATCCTCTCTTTGATAATGAATTAGATTTTCTCTTTTATATACATGATTTCACCATTTATAAGTCCTTGTCTTTCTTGTTCTTGATGTGATCCACAAATCTCATCATTTTTGCATTAAAGCTTGCTTTAGCTTTATCCCATAGATTTCTTCTTGACAATTGGAATAAAACTAGCTTTAAATCTCTAGCTTATCTTTAGCTTTTAACTGGTTGATGAGAATAATGTAATCAATTATTTAAATCGATATTTATCTCCTGCCACTTAAGTCTTTTGTCATTTCTAAACTTCAATTCTGATTGGTGTTTAACTCCTAGTTTGCTTGGTCTTGACTTCAGTTGTCCTCGGACATCTCTGTCCGTTGAGTAAAACTGTGACTTTCAGTTTTGTTCAGGTATCACTTTGGTTTTTCTTGGTAATGCTTGCTCAGGTATCATTGTGACTCTTCTCAGGGTTCTCTATCCGTCAGTGTGCACTGTCCATCGGTGTTTGTTGTCACTTGGTGTATACTGAATTTTTATGCATTACTGATAACATAACCTTTATCTCTTTGGTTCTTTGAAGTATTTGAAAATATTTATATGACCAATTAGATTATATCAAGTTAACACCAATGACAATACAATACATTAACTAATTTAATGTCTTGCATTAACTTTTTACAGCCCGATGATCATCAACTTAACATCTTCAAACATTCAATCAGTTATAGTCCATCACTAGTAGTTGAGACTAGACCTAAAGAAAAAAGAAGAGAAAATTAGAGAAGAAGTAACCGAGATACAGGAAATGTTACTACCACATTTGGTAATGATGCAAAAACATGTGACATTGGAAAAGAACCTGATTTCCACCCCAGAATTGTCAGTGACAGACAACATATATGATATGCATGCTCAACTAATATTGGAGTCATTAACCCTCTAGCATTTAAAGGAGGAATGGGAGAAGCTACTAGAGACTCTCAAGAACACCCATCCTAATATTTTTGACAAAATATAAGTTATATTCCTTTTGTCATTATTTTTGAAAAAGGGGGAACCATATGTATATAAGTATAGTACGGGGATACTATAATCAAGAGGAGTTCATATATATATACCAAGCATGTACAAAGGGGGAGTCACTATGTATAATATTATGAATAGTAAAAAGTTTTTGATACTAATACCAAAGGGGGAGAATATTACTCTAATTGGGCATTGAAGTTGTCATTAGTTATCAAGCACACATAATGGACAGATGGTAACCGAGTCACAACATGATAGTTGGTATATTCATTGAAGTACAGAGTTAACCGAGAGAACTAATCATGCCCAGAGTTAACTGAGTATAGTGATACCCGACCTGACAGACTTTACCAAGTAATAGACAACACCGAGCTACACAGTATAAACTGAACAAGCAGTATAACCAAGATACATAGACTACACCGAGCACCGAGAGACAATAATAACTGAGTGGACCAGAGGCCACATAAAAGTTTGTTATGGCACATCATTATATGTAACAAATTTTTTTCCAACCTTGATAACAATTTACACGATTGAGGAGAGCATTAATTACAGATATACAACATTAATTATTTATGTCTCCTATGTTAGATGATCAAGGTAAATTATGTACACTATTGATCTTAGGTTAGGGATGTAATTGTAAAGCCCTAATTAGGTCATAGAGTTTGATATATAAATGTATAGATGTCAAATTTTAGAATGTATGTTGATCAAGCAATGATCAAGTAGCCACCATACTAAAAACATCAAAGATCAGACAAGGGATTTCAAGGACATAGACTACATAGCAGAAATTGGTTTTCAAAACTAAGGCAAGGCTACTGAGAAGAACATAGCAGAAGGTATTATCATTCACATTAAGGTGATATGTTTTGTATGTACTTAATGGATCTATATCAGCAATATTGAGATTATATATGTTTCAGATCAAATTGTTGTTACTCTCTAACAATTGTAATAGACCTCCAAAATCTCTTAACAGAGTAGACTTAACTGCCTTATTGTAAATCTCTTAACCGAGTGCACACATAACTTGTGTTGAAAAATCCTTACACGAGGTAGATCTACTCGATCTCATTGTTACTCCTAACAGGGTAATATCATCAGAAGTGATCATTCTTTGTAAGCTTTAATAGGCTACTTTATTTACTATAGTAGTGAAGTTTTGTGGGTCTCATCCCCACCATAGCTTTTACCTTCTAACAGGGGTTTTCTATGATACCAAACTACTAGTGTCATGAGTAATTAATTTCACATGTATGTGTATTATTTATTTTACATGAATTTACATTTTGGCAGTGTACTATATGTTTGGTGTATGCAATCTACTCAGTCAGCTAATACAGAACAATGGTTACAAAGAATTGATTAAAAGTTTTCAAGGATATTGATTCACCCCTCCCCTCTCAGTACACACCCCTTTCCATTATCCCAACATATCCATATCTTTAGCCATCAATTCCTCATTTAATTTTTCCAGTTTCCCTTCCAAAGTTCTCTTGTTTTCAAAATATTTCCGAAATGCTCTAAGTTCCAGACTTTCAATCTCTTCTTGATTATTCTCAATTTGTTTACTACTTGATATAATTTTGATCCAGATACTTTGATTTCCTTCCACCACTCTTCAATCATTTCCAGAAAACCAACCCTTTTAAACCACATTTGTTCAAATTTGAAAGGGTAGTTATCTAGTTTAACCTCATTGATGATATATAATATTACAGGGTAATGATCCGATCCTAAAATGGGCTTTACATCTGCAAACATGGTGAATAGTAAGTTAGCCAGGTTCCCATTGATTAAAAATCTATTAAGTTTTTTAGCAATGAAGCTAAATCAATTCCTTCTATTATTCCATGTGAAACCGTCCTTAGGAGTTAAGACCTCAATGAGTCCATTTCTATTTATCCAGTTATTAAAGTCCTCCATGACACGTGGGAGTTTCTAGATTCCACCCCATTTCTCTGAGGCCTTAGTAATAGTATTAAATTCTCCTCCTATAATGGAAATCTCTCCTTTAAATTCTTCCAATTTCCTTTCAATTTCTTTCCATACTCTTTCCTCGTCTAGATTGGGAATAGGGTCATATACATTAAAGATCCTAAAACTAAGCATTGTCTGGATGCATTTAACAAGTCCACAAATCCATTTAATGTGATCCTCTAAGTTAGTAAGAGACACCATCCTAGGATCCCATATGAATCCTAATCCGCCTGAGGCTCCTCTAGCTGGAGCACCCCAAAACTCTCCAAAACCTAGTTTATTTTTTAAATAGGTTATTTCCTCATTGTCTAATTTGGTTTCTTGTAGCATAATTATCTCTGCTTTAGTTTGAGAAATGTAGATTTTTAAAATTTGCTGCTTTTTAGGGGCATTTAAGCCCCTAACATTCCATGTTAGGATATTCATGGTGACTTGGGAAGGAACATCCCCTTCCCTGCATTGAAAATAGTCATTAGTTTAGCTTGGCCAGCAGTACAGTCGTCCATCAATCGTAATTCTTGTCTAGATTTCCTTCCTCGTTTCTTGTTAGATTTGGCACAATCGGGGACTTGCAGACTAGGTTGTGTAGATGCAATCCCAATTATTTCCTGGTCCTTTAGTTCCTTTTCTTCAATATCTAATAAGAAATTACCAATATCATTGTTTCCTTATCATCATCTTCCTCAAGACATCCCTTGATCAACAAATCTCTTTGTCTGATAAGTTCCTCCTTGTCACATATTTCATCCATAAATTGGTCCATTAAATCATCAACTACAAATTCACATAGGTGTTCAATCAAAATTCTCACCTCTTCCTCCATCTTTGAAGATCCATCTAGATCATTATTACCTAAACCTTGCGGACATTGGTCATTTGTTATGATGTTATTACATGTATTTATGGTTTCCGCTTTGCTATTCTCCTTCTTATTTGGGATTTTCTCTGATATAATTTGAAAACCTCTTTCTTCCTCATTTAATTTTTCTGAGATGCCCCCTGTAAAAAATTTAGATTTATCCTTCATGTTGTTAATTGGATAGTATCCCCGTAATTTTTCCTTCCACTATTTCCCCTTCTTCTATATCCTCTGTTGGAGTCCATACCCCTATAGATGAAGGAGTATTATTACTTGCTAGATGAGATGTATTATATATCTTGTCCAACTTTAGATTTTATTCCATTTCTACTATAAGCTCTATTTGTAATAATTCTAGTTTGATTTCATAAACCTCCTCTGTGCTTTCAATTGTGATCAGGTTAACAGTTGGGGATAACTTTAAGAAACCCCCCCCTAGGAAAAAGTGTAAAATCCTGGTGAACTGTACATTAATTTAGGGGAAATTTTTTCTTGATGATGGTGAATGTTTTTTCCAAATTAGGAAAATAATATAAAGGCGAAGGTGATTTTTTCCCTACCGAATGAAAATTCCATAAAATCCTAGCGAATTATACATTAATGTGGGGGAAAATATATAATATATGAGGCGAATGATTTTATTTTGAAGGGAAAAAAAACATTTGTAATGGAAAATTTTATGTTTCGTTTGAAAATATATTTATTTTATTGGCTAATCTATCGTTAATTATGGGAAAAATAAATATTTTATTTGGCAATTTTCAAAAGATGGGAATCGTCAATGCATCATGTGGGCCAATGCCAACTAATGTTAAATGTCTTATTTGAGACCGTTTGATTATCCTAGATCAATGGATGAAGTTTAATTTCGGCCCAATTTCTTGAAGGAAACAGAGTTCTCCAAGAAGTCACCGGAATAATGAAACATAATATTGTAATTAATGCAATATCACGTCCAGTGAATATCGCCTTTATTTATTGCAAATATAACTGATCACACATGGACACATAACCTAATTAGTAATATCCATTGTTTTATATTGTTAAATGTATTATTTGAGACCATTTGATCATCCTAGATCAATGACTAAAATTTAATTTTGGGCCAAATTTATGAAGGAAACAGAGTTCTGCAGGAAGTCACCAGAATGATGACACGTATCAAGCCTTAAAAAGTGAACTGTAACCATGATCATTGATTACTACTGGGTATTTGTTTATTTGGATGATGGATAGTGCAACAGCAACTTGTAACTCATAACTTGAAAAGAAATAAATGCCTTGTCAGTGACATTCTTTAACTGTCAATAGTACGCATGCATTTATGGGAAATATTTACATGTAGATATGAAAGATTAAGGATAGTGGATTTAAATCTCTCACACACATAATGTGTTGGATGATATTAGTTTTGGTTACTAATCATGTTGTTGATATTCATGTTTTGTTACTGATGTCAACATATATTTCTGTGGAGAAGACAAACTGGCTGCTTGACTGGAAGAAGTGTATGGATGATTCAGAATGATTGAAGTTGGAATTTTGCAAAAGGATGTGTACTAACCTTATTCCTAAGGTCGCTTGACTTAATGTTACATATTGTGGATGTTACAGTTGATTTGGTGAAGATTGGTTTTCTGGACTGTAACTGTGATTCTGAACAGAGCAGGTCTCTGTGTTTCTGGTATATCTTTCTAGTGAAGATACTTCATATGATGCAAGCTTACTGGTGGACATCTGACATATGTTAGAGTAATGGGTTGAGTTTGGTTGTTGTTTCATTACTGGTGATGTCATCTATGGCATGTATTTTGGAGAATACCTATTTACTGGCCAACTTTAGACATGTAGCGTGTGGAATTAATTATGAGTGTGGATTACGGATCTGGAAGTATATGTGATGAATTTTAATTGATGTTTACTTGTGATAGGTACCGTGTGTATCTTAGAAAGGGTTTGTATAACTATTTGTATGATGGAAATCCTTAATTGGCCGACCTAGTTAATTATGTATTTGGAAAGCTTAACTGGCCGACCTAATGAATTATTGTAAGAAGGTATATATGAATGATCTTTTCTTTTGGAGAAGATGTGGTAGAGAATAAAGGAAAAATAATTGTGGAAGTTGTGAAGCTTGTTGACTGCTGGATATAGAGCAGATTTGATGATTGTTATACTTCATTAGAACTGACCAAGCAAAGACAGTTGCTATCAGCTAGTTCACTAGATTGTGTATTTGATTTACACACTTGATTTGAATTGTAAATCCTTGAGGGTGGCTTTAACCTTCTTTGGGCAGTGTGCCTTGGCAGTGAGCCTACTATTTTATTTTACTCCTAACAAGGACTATGTACTGTAATGTTGTAACAAGCTCCTAACAGGGCTAATATCTTTTAACAGAGATACTATACTCTCAGTACATTATTTGTGGGTGTTAATTCCCACCAGAGTTTTACCTTTAATAGGGTTTCCTCAACAAAAAATATTGTGTTATGGTGTTGTAATTTACTGTGTTATCATTTACTTTTTCTGATTTGGTTTATAAAGTTTAAATTTTAATAATCTATACTACAACTGATTCACCCCCCCCCCCCTCTCAGTTGTCTTGTGGGTTGTTATTCCTAACATAATGCATTTATGGAAAATGCATTAAATATGATTAAATAAATAANTTGGTTTATAAAGTTTAAATTTTAATAATCTATACTACAACTGATTCCCCCCCCCCCCCCTCTCAGTTGTCTTGTGGGTTGTTATTCCTAACATAATGCATTTATGGAAAATGCATTAAATATGATTAAATAAATAATAATTATTAATTTCTAAGTATCTGTGATCACTACTATCAATCAAGGGGTTGGGGATATTTATAGACAATATGGCTTCTTTTTTCTTCATTTTGCTTTTGGTAGATTAAGAGTTAGAGCTACCAATGGTAGGAATTTTGCCTCTAGTTTTAAGGTTTAGGTTTTTAGGTCTTTAGGCTTTCGAGAATTAAAGATGGACACACCAATCCATTTTAGATGGACATCCCTAGATGACCAAAGGTCATTTTTGGGCAATGTCTCGGAAGAAATCCTCACTTCTGTTTGTAGGGAGGTTGGTGGTGACGCTTTTATAAATTCTATTGTCTTGATGTTATTGGGTTGAGAGTTCCTTGAGAATGTTTACAGATACCACGTCTACACGGACATTACATCCCAATTTTTTGTGTCTCTCCTCGACCTCAAAGGACAAAAGGTGGATATGTTGATACTGTTGAGGAAGGTTTTTAAAGAGAATTTCCTGAAGGACGATGTCAATGTTGTTTTTTTTTCAGAATTAGGGGTGGGGATCCCTTGGCTAAGAGATATACCCAAGTTATTGGAGCCAGGAAGAAATGTGGCCAGACAACCCTTTCTATTGAACCTCAATGATGAGCAACTAACGCGACATGGGAAATGGGCACGGCTTGGGATGGATTTTCTTTGAAAATGGTTTTACCTTGATGAATTCGACAAGTCGAACTACACATGGCTTGAATAATTCTTTAATATTATCCTCTCTAGAAAATTCTACTCAGACAAAATAGAAGATGAATATCCCTAGTTTACCCATTCCCATTACCCTGGTCTTTTGACAATGGACATGAAAAGTTTCACTTTTTTTTATACCAATAAGAAGTTTCCTAGTGGGTTTCTATTTTTACTGTACGATGTAATTTTATGAAAAAAAAATAATAAAAATTTTCCAATTTTGTTTCAATTTTCTTTTTATTGTTACAAAAAATGGTTCTTAGACTTCTCTATGATTACAACATTTTAATTAGTTGTTTTACCTGTGTATTAGACATTTAAGTATGCTTAAGAGATGGATTAGTACTTCCATTTTTAAATCTGAAGACTGGGATTCTGAATTTTTTAAATAATTAAGTTTCTTTATCGGTCTACAGACAAAGCAAGTTTCTATTTTTAATTTTCCAATGTGTCATATCGATGTGTGATAATGTAATTTCGATTATAATATAGATAGAAATAATTGAATTAAAATCTAAATTGGACTACACTGTAAAACTAAGAATTTATTAAATGTAATAACTAATAAGCTCAAGTTGTAATTTAAAATGATTAAGTGACACTCACACATGTCCTAGTGACATCAAATGACAAGCCAAAAGTTAATGGGACCCGCGATAGTGCAACAGTGCCAGCGACCATTAGATGAGCACAGATCAATGGTGTGTGGTGTATTTCAGGCCGAAAGGGAAAATAAATCCCATTTTTGCAAACCTATTCTGGAATAATGTAAATGAACTCAAAATTATAGAGTCATAGAATAAGTATCACTTACCTTTGCCTCAAATTAAATTGTTGTAATGCAGTTGTGACTTGCTAATGCAGTATATAGTTGCACTCAATAGTCTGAAACTTTGCTATCGATCAAATATAGAGATACTGCCTCAAATTAAATTGCAGAAATGCAGTCGCGACTCACCAATGCAGTATACAGTTGCACTCAATAGTCTGAAACTTTGCTATCGATCAAATATAGAGATATCAGAATGTTTTTATACTAATCCTTATTTGGAAAATTTGGCAGGAGGCATTAGGTATACAAATATTTGGTGAAGCCTACATAATTATAACATGTCTTTTGTTATTTCTGAGGCAATTATGGGTTATCCAATACCTTCGCATGATTAATAAAGTTGGCAAAATTAGGTCGATTAGAGACACGTGTCCGTAAAATGCCAAACGAATTTGGGGCTGCCTATAAATATATATGTATAAAATGATTGGTGAATATAGGTCATCGATCTAGGGTTGCTTAAAAATTATAGGAAAATGTTTTAAATTTACAGGGACCAAAATTTATATTCCATTGGCGATAATGTGTAAGAAATGGAAAAATTAAATAAACCAATGGGCAATGGACCCAGGCTTTGCACCCAATATTAATAAATGTCAGGTGATAGGGTCAATCCAATAAGTGAAAAATATTTGCCAATTCAGGGGTCGCCGACATGCGACATTCGCCAAATGGTGAATAATCGCCACTAAAGTTTTCATTGCTAATAGTACTTATGTCTATGTCCATATTGACTATAATTGTATTATTAGATTGGGGCATGTCTGTTTCTAGCATACCTACATATTTCCCTATATGATTACCTATATTTACAAAGAAGTTTGAGTAAATAAATTCAACTGGGATATTCGGGAGAAGAATAGTCCTATCAATTTTTAAAAAAATAAATCTTCTGGGGTCAAAATTTTGGATCCAATCGATAAAGGTGAAATCACATCCTTTGATTATAGGGTTTTCTAATTTTTGAAAGTTATGCTTTAATTCAATATTTTTACATTTTAAAAGAAAAAAACCTTCTGTTAGAAGAGTTGTACTAACCTTTCCTTGATATTTTTCTTCAATCCATTCAACTATTTCTTTAATGGGAGTACCATATCCATTCTATCAGGTAAATATGGCATATTTTTTTGCATAGATCTTTAATCTTCTCAATCTTCCCAGATTTCATTTGGATGACATTGTTCACTTGTACCTTGGATCCAAAATTTATACCCTTCATAGAGGGAGGTTGGATTCCCTTCTCCAAATTTTTAGATAAAAGGGTATTGAGAGAGTGGTGAATAGGGATGTTCGAATTGTGTTTCTTTCAAAAATGTCCCAAATTACTACGGGAGAATATCGTAGAATCCGGAATGGTAGAGGAGACAAGAATATCCCGATGAAGAACATCAAAAGTGTTTTGCAGGGGAAGACCAAAATCCTTCACATGAGACGGGTGTGTAGTAAAACTCAAACCCCTCCTCTTCTTTGATGAAACCTTCACCCATTGCATAGGTTCAGCAGCCTCAAGATCAGCAACATATCCTGGGAAGTACACCAATGGAGCATGAATTGACCCAGAAGTTAGACCATGTATATTTTTTGACCTAGAATTCCCACCATATCCATTACAAGAATATTTGGTTTTCTCATAAAAGGATAATTTTCGATCAATTTTTTACACTAAGAAAGATGTAAGACATGATCTAGAGTAGTTGTCTGGGACCCGCCAAGAGGAGGAACAGAGACCTCCCTGACTCCAAACTCCCACATTAAAAGAAGTTGTAGATATTCTTCCATGGGGGACAATCCCCCCTGAGTGTGTGGAAGAGGAGCACACAGAGGCCATGTTCCCCAAGAAGAAACATGCTTGCTGGAGGGGTCACGACACAATATATCTTAATCGCACAAAAGAGTTGACATAGCCATATCCTTCGATCTAGGGCAACCCTAAAATCCTGAAATTCCATGACATGCAGAAGGAACATAGTTCTTTCCAGGAATATCAACTGAATTTACCAAAGCAAAAAATTGATTGGCTTGTCGTTGTGAATACCCATGAGAAGCTATGATAGAAAAAAATTTCTTTTTGTACATTAGTGAATTTTTGCCAAAATTTAGCAGCAAATGAAAGGATATTTTATAGGTTCATTATTATTTAATTAATGGCTAGGTTTTAGCCAAGACCTAAAGTTCCCTTTTAGATTTAAATTAACAAGCCTTATTTATAATGAAATAAAAAAGGGGGTAAATTGATGATTTAATTGTAAAGTACTTTTAAATTAGGTAAACTCTAATTTAACCTTAGGAAATTTTATTAAATTTAACTAAAGGGCTATTTGCGCAACATTAGTGATGTTATCTTATTATGCCTAATGTACCCTCGTAAACCTTCAATGATTTTTAGAGATATAGCGCACTTTATTAACACTTAATGTGTATTGAGATAAATCAAGTTAATGTGAAACCTTGTGGTTTAGACATCATTACTCAGTTAGAGATTAATCTCACCTCATTAAGACATGCATATTTAACAAGACTAAAACCTAGTTAATCAAGCTAAAGATTCTAATCAGGCTTGAACCACCGAGGGATGTTGACAAGCCAGCGCTTGTCATGATTCCCCTTGAGGATCAAATAATTTTAACATGTGGTTAGATAACCTATTAAACATAGATTTATTATAATAACATAGTTGCAACAACTTTAATCTTTTGATTTAAATAAAAATTTTGGTGTGTTTTGCCCTAGATTTTGGGCATGACATTTTGGTATTAGGGTCATCTTTCAATACTAGGAACCTTTAAGCATTACGCTTCGCTTATATGTTATTCGCACTTGGGTAGGAAACCTCTAGTTGTGTGGCAACGTGTTGATGGTAACCTTAGGAGGACATAATGTTTGGGTGCTCTAGTACGACAATTTTTGGATTACCTTTTTGGGAACAACCCTATTGGCATGAGGTAAAGAAAGGAGTGCTCCCTAGATTGATACACCTCCTTAGGTTGGTTAATTATCCTACATGGGAATCTCTTTCAAGCTCTTTAGATTTTATTTTTTTTGGGTTATCACGTGCTTATGAAGGTTGGGTGTTTGGTGACCCTTATGTGGTCGGTGAGGTGGATGTTTAGGTATTGTGGTAGTGATGCCACTCGTTTAACTCAATAACTGGTATTACTAAGTTGACCCCTTGTTGAAAGGAATTCTTAAGGCCCCTCAAGTAGCTTGCTTGGTCATGAGACCATTTGAGGTCTGTTTCATTTATGGTGTCCCTGCAACACTTGAGAAACTATCGTCTTGCTCCTCGAGGAGTATGGTGTGTTGTGCATACCCTATTATTGTATCAGTATGAGAAATATTTAATGTAATTAGGTTGTTCTAGGACACCTTAAATTTTTTCATAGTCATGGGTCCACTTGTAGACCAATATATTTGTGCACTATAGTAAAATTTATAGCAAGAATATTCCTTTTGGTGGATGGAAAAGTGAATACCTAAGATGGTATAGATCGGGTTAATGTTCTTTGTGTCCAAATTACTTGGGGGAAAAAACATGATATTCTTGTGGATGTGTGAATTCTAGTGTGTTATTCCATGTTGGGACATCTTGTGCACCTAGCATCTTGTCCTTGTGACTCTAATTGTGTCATGCACAGAGTGTAATAGGACCTTTATAAGTGGAGTGTACTCTAGTTTCGGGAAGAACCCATGTTATCTCTAGTCAATCACACTATGAGTACGATGAGATTTTCATCTAAGCATTTGGGTATTATGATAATTCTTAGGCATAGGCTAGAGGGTTTATGCCTTGCATTATGGAAAGTATTGTGTTAGAGAGATAAGAGAGATTTTTTTTGTTCCTTTTAATTGTTGCAGTTACCAAAAGTATAGTGGTGCATAGTTGAGATACAATTGTATCATTGGATGATAAGTGAATGATGAGTATGCATCCTATGGTAGTAAGAAGCGATGCCTCATAATTTTGTGTTGGATACTCCCTCTTAAATGTTTTTTTCAACAATCTTTTTTTGTGCACGATTTTCTTGAACTCTTTATTTATTTTGTTAGTGGAACTTTCCACGTGTTGTGTGGGCTAGAACCTTTTGGTTATTTCTTTAGAATGGGAATAGTCACCAAAAATTGTGTATCTATTTCTTTATGACAGCTGTCACATATGGTTTATTGTTAAAATGAGCTCATTTCTGGTTTTATTATTGAAAATTGTTAATTTCCCCAATTGGGTTTTACTTTATATTCATGGTGACTATTCTGAATGTTTTCATCTACTACCTAGTACTATGTTTTGTGACTCTATCTTGCCTAATGTGGGTCACTGATAGTGTGTGTAAAAGGGAACACCCAGGGAAACATATTATCTTATGTAATACTAAAGTTGAGGAATAGAATCTTTGCTCTAATAATTGGTGAAGTGAAACTCATATTTCTTTGGTAAGGAAGGGTGTCTAAGCCGGTAAAAATGATTAAAACATGGATTCATAAGCTATTTCCTAGCATACTATTTATAATTTTCCCTTGTACGGGTTCTCATACATGCACCGTACAAATTATCGGTAAGTATATACCATCATGGGAAGGACTATGGTGGCATCACTATTTCTTAAGAGTAAGGGGTAATTGGATGTATCAACTACCTTTTATATGAGATTATTGGAATCAGTGTCCAAGTAATTTGGGATGTTTCTCCTGCATGTCATATTCAGTAGACAATGGGCATTGGAATCTTGTATTAGTTTCTAGAATGAATTCCATGTGAGATTTCTCCTTGTCCTTGATGTGAGTTTGAATGTGTGAGGTTTCCTCTTTTTCTTAGCAATGTTATGATGGATGGTTGGGGATGACTCAACCGCCTCTGATTTTTTACTCTATTATGGACTTGGATGATCTTTTAAGGATTATAAGATTATACCTTATTTACAATTATAGATATATTATAGTATTTTTTAAATCTTTCCCTATTAGTGGAACTCCATGTTATAGAATTGGGAGATACTGGAGGATGTTTTGTTAACATCTTGTGAAGGTGGGATTGTGGTCCAGTGGGTAAGTGATCCTAGTTTCCAAGGATTATTGATCTCTCATCACCATAATATCATGTCCTCCTATGCTTGGAAGTTTTGGTTGTGCATTATTTATTCCCTCAAAAGGAAGGAGTGTTTTGCCTCTATCTCTATAAGTACCCTTCCATAGGAGAGAGCACCTTATATGGGTGTATTAATTGGCACACCTGAGATGGGGGGAATAAACCTAGAAAGTACATCTTTTTTAGAGAAGCCCCACCTTCTTCCAAAGGTGTGACTGAGACTCTAGTTAGGTGTAAGGAAGACCCCTAGCAAATGTGGTAATCTCTCACCATAATCGATGTAAGTTTATTTTATTTTTTGTAGTAAGTTAATAACTTAGAATTTCATGGCATTGTGGTCATCGAAGCGAATTGGGAAGTATATATGTATGGAATTGGATTTTGTGCCTAGATGGATCTATGAAGTAGGTGTATGTTTCGTGATCAACTTAGAAGGCACCCTTCTCTTTTTGGATGTCTCATAATGGAGTAGAAGGTTTGTGTTTACCGTGGATAGCAGAGACATGTATTTCCCAGCTAGCGTAGAGTTCTTGAGTGAAGGCCCTTATATGATAATGAAGAAAGTATATCCTAACATCATCATCATAATATAGAAGAAATTATCATATAAGGTCTAATTATCATATAAGGTCTAATGAGATTGCAGTAGTAGTCTATTGGTTTGAGGCTAAGGATGAAATGAAGAATACCAATTGATGCAGAGGTGGGAATGGTGGACTTTCTAAATACAAATTTGAGGGACTCCAAAAGGGTTCTACCCAACACCAACTAGTTCTTCTCTAAGATAACACACACCATGAGAAATCAGAGTGCACAAATAACCTTTGTGCCACCACCCACTCTACACCTTTGAAATAC
>MU225327.1:1573647-1584746 GCA_018584345.1 Thuja plicata | reverse complement strand
GAATGCAAAAACTCAATCTTGTTGTCCACTATGACAATCAACTTCTCATTCTGGAACAATCACAATAACCAACCCTTCTAATGTATCCCCACACCCCTAAATTAAAAGAGACACCATATAGTTCTTCCTATAACCCTTATATTATTTTCCATACACCCCTCACAACTCCTAATCCATTACAAAACTTCCCCAACACATTTATGAAGGAAATTCCTCACAAACTGCCCTGTCACTGCCCCTTGCATAGACCCGTACACAGTCATCTATAACTTTTTAAAAACACATTGTTTTCAAAATCCCTTCAGTGAGGATGTCCGAAATTAGGTTCTCTCTAACATATTTCAAATGAAGAAAGATCCAACAATTCAACTAAAATATATGGTCCCCGCACTGAACTACATATTTCTAAGATAGTCCTTCCTTCATTTCCTCATAACCAGTCAACTTGCACTGCTTCAAACACGTGCCCAAACAATGCATGGGCTCTTGAAACTTCAAGGAAAGTTTTAATACATCCCCTCCAACATATTTTCCAAATGTGGGGGCTTATTGGTTGTGAAACTACTAAATACTTTACATGTTTCCCTCTCAAGTTATCCTATGTGAGGGTTTGGACAACTTTCACCAAAATGTTGATAACTTTTGCAAATCTAACCAAATGCAACCATTAAAATTCCAAAATGAATTTAATTCATGCCCCTATCATACCCAAGCAAAATTTTAACAAAAAAATATATTTAACAACATTAGAAAAAAGAAACAACAGGGCTGTTGCAGAGAAAATCCAAAGAAATATAGTAAAATACTATTTGTATTGATTCAAAACTTCATAATTCTTTATCATTTCGACCATGTTTGCCTTCCTTCTCCTACCAACCCAAAAATAAGCCTCCTTTTTTGCATATAATACCATCCAAATGGTTATAACCTCCTTCCAAATTGACCATAATCAGTTGGAACCAACTTGTTTACTAATCTCTATGTTGTCAATGAGACAACTTACATCATTGTTTTCACTTTATGATATATTTCTTATTTAATTACATCAAAATGGACTATTATTGAATTATAAAACCATAATTTAACCAAACTCTGATATCTACCCCATTACACCTTACATTAGCCCTTTAGGCCTTTATTAGCCAACTTTGGCAATTTTACATTTTATGACTCCATTACATTTCATAGGCACTAATGGCCCAAATTACAATATTTTAGACCTTTTAGGTCCTTTTATTCTTCATATGTCTTCAAATCCTCTAGGATCCATGAGTGACCCTAGTCTTCCTCTTTAGCCTTTCTGCTTGGACCTGGTGCTCTTGCACCATGCATGAATGTAGATCTGCTATATTCCCTCCGTATTCCCAGCATGTTGACTTGATCGCCCAGACTTCATTGCATATGTCGTGGACTGTTGCATTTCCTATTTTTTCTCTTTGGTGCGGTTTTAGTTAGATAGTTACTTTTTATGTTTCAAAATAAAGAAGTAAATCCTCTATTTATAGGGAGGAGATTGATAGTTTGTAAGTTCAGAGATCTTTTGAATACAATGTTCTGATTGTATCTTGCATAGCAAGTTCATGTTTAGTTTCATGTATCATTCTCATGTAATCAGTTTTGAAAGATAATGAAGTAACTTTTGGTTCATATTTTGTGTTCATAGATTAGTAGAAGCCGACCAAGGGGGCCCACTTGGTAGGTGGATTAGAGTAGAAGTAGAATATATTTACTTTCTATATTTCCAGCATTTTAGATATAAGATTACAGTTTCTTCCTGTAGCATTGTACCTTGTGAATGTTCCTACAACACCTGCAAGGATAGTTATAGTGAATGCTCTAGGTTGAAAGAATAGGTTTAAGTAGAATTTTCAAGTTGTACCATTCATCTTAGTAAGGAGTAAGTGTGTTTCCTTTCCTGCAGCCCTAGTATAGATTCCTTTCATGTACTTTACTTTCCTGCAACATAAGTAGAGTGGCTCTTTAAGGAACTTAGTGCACATATTATGATGTACCATTTCAAGTATACATCCCTGGGTTGACAAACTAAATGCACCTCATGGTGGGATAATTGATCTTTAGATTGAATAAACTATTCCTAAGAGAGGCTTTGGGCATGATTACTAAGCACCTATTGTGAGGCGGTTCATCATGCGTGTTCTAAACATGTTGATGTTCAGTATCACTTTTTATGAGATATGGTTAAAAGTGGATAGGTATTTATATAAAAATCTAACACTTTTGATAATTTTTTAGATTCTCTCACAAAGCTAGTGATCACGGATAAGTTCTCTTGGTGCAAGAAGGCCATGGGCCTTGATCACTATACTTGTTTGTATTTTGTAACTCTTTGGGGTAATTTATAATATATGATATCAATTGGGAGAATGTTAGGATTTAGGTGCCATAAACCTTGTAAATACTTAATTTATTATTTTCCTAATATCTTTTTCAATTTACCTGTAAGAGTTTAAGCCATTTAACGAATGGTGGTGAAAGAGACCATGTAAAGGCAAAGTTACTTTTACTGTTTATCCTTAGGAAAGGGACAAAATAGATAGGTGTCCCCTCTTGGAATCCTCTATTTTTAAGTGTTTGTACACTTTTTAGGGTTTATAAGAGAATCTATGATAGTTATGATAAATTTCCTAATATTTTATGATAACACCTATGATGGTTTATGATAGATTCCTTCCACGGGTCGACATACATGAAAGATTCCTTTTGAAAGTTGTAATAGAATCTGTAAGAGGATATTTTTGGAGGTGGGCATGAGGTTTTTTTGGGTGGTTTTATTTACTATTGTTTCGTAATACCAGAATGGTATTCATCCTCACAAACTCTTATAAATTGGTGCATGAGCTAGAGTTATTTATTCAGTCTTGTTCAATTTCTAAGGTAATGGAGTACTGTCAGACTCTATAAAGGCCCAAGGAGAAGTTTATTTCTATTGTATTATTCATTGTATTAGTTATTAAATTTCCTCTCTTTCTATGGCATATTTTTTTCTCAAAAAGGCTTCTCCACATAAATCTAGTGTTTTATGTTGCAATGGTTTTCTAGTTCTTATTTTGATTTTGCAATCACTTTGTTGAGGGTTAATCTTTAGTTTCAGATTTGCATTAATATTTAGTTTAAGTTCATATTGAAATATTTATTCGCCTTGTTTCACGACATACGTATCTTTATGGAACAATAATCACATCCCAAAGAGAGGTGCAATATTATGAAGGAATATCAAGTATTACTATTAATTATAAGTAATCACATGCAGCCAAATTAATTACATCAATAAATTTATAAAGAGGCACAAAATGAATTAATTAAAATCAATTTAAAGATAGTGTTTGGTGAAGGATGCAACCAGTATAAGAGAATGAGACAATTGGTATGATAAATCAATTAGCATAAGTCTAAAGATTGTAATTCTCTTAACAAATCGATATAATGTAGAGATGTGGTAATGGGAAGGAATAAGTAATATATTTTGAAATACAACCCATACCTTCAATAATACAAGATATGTATAGAGATTGAATTCATTCATTCAAGACATACTCCAAAGGAAAAGAGGGCAGACATTTGTAATAATAATAGACATATAATAGTTCATTTTTACATTATGTGTTCACTTTGGTATGAGTATCATTATATGTATCCATGGCATAATATTTGTCACTACTGATTACTAAATTAAATAAATATATTTAATGCTCACATATGACTACTTATATTAGTCATACACGTACATACATATAGTTAGATAAAACTGAGATAAAAGATAATGTTGTTTATTTTTAGATGTATGGTTGATTCATTACCTATGAGTTGGTTTAATATAGGGACATATGGAATATGTGACTTGGGTAAAATACTATGTGTATTTATATCTTTGACTATTGTAACTAGCCATGTTGGGGGAAATAAGGGTTTATAATTGGGAGAATGGAAATGAGGTCACCTTTTAAGCACACAACCTCATATTTATAATAGGGAGTCCCCATAGGGCCAAAGGGGGAAAAAGTGGACTACCTTTGGGTTTAGGAAGTGTATGTGGTAAATTTGGCCTTGTTAACTCACCATACACTTCAACATAGTCCTTCTTCACCAGGTACACACAAGACTGAATATGAGATTATTCATCTTGTCTGCCTACATGATTTGACCTGTTGCCTTCTATCCAGAAGGGGTTTTTGAAATTGCTCGTAGAACGAGAGTCTCACAACCATGGACCAATCTAGGAATGAAGGATTTATCATGATGAATGCAATACAATGCAAGATTATACTAAGAATTGAAAGATGTGAGATAATCTAAGACATGATTTTCAATGCAATTATTCTAGAAATTGAAACTATCTTATTGCAATATGAAATTATTCTATATGAGATTAGCAAGAGAATGAGACAATAATTCAGTATTCTAACAATGCAAAAGTGAGTGGGGGTTTTGAATGAAGAATGAGAGTTCTTTTATAGACTCAGGAATGATCAGAATAGAAACTTTCCTCTTTGAAATAAAACAGATAGAAAAGCCAGTTCAGAATAGAAAGCTTTATTCAAAAGAATAAAATAAATTGTTTTCTTCCTGCTTTAACTATTTTCTTTCTTTGATTTAATTGTTTTATTTGATTTATCTATTTTCTCTCTCTTTAAAGCATAATTAAAGAGAAGTTTCTAATTCTGAATAGAAGAAAGATTTTTGATAGAATATTCAATTAAATAAATAAATATGACCTCATAATTGTTTTTTTCTCAATTATCTAAATATTAAATTCAATTATTCAAAAAAAGGACATTTATTTAATAATTAAATATTGTTTAATTCCTTTTTCATGTGTCTCAGCTAAAGAGGGTGAATTTAATTTAATTAAAGTGCTAGGACTTTATTAATTAAATTAACTCAATCATAAGGTTTGTTTAGCCAAATAGATATTTAGGAATTAAACATGATGTATGATTGATGCAGATTTAGGATTTTCTACATTTGACACTTGGGTCGAGTAGAGTCAGTTAAAAGCTCAGAATTGCCTAGTACAATAGGACTTTGATGATCTAGAAGAATAACAAATGCAACAAAATTGGTTAGAGTTGCAAGATGCCAATTTTGGGGTGTTATAGGAAGGAATGAATTTAGGGGCCCCATTTTTGTGAATTATCCTCACCATCCATACCATGGTAAATGTGTTATAACTAGCAGTTGTCATTGTACCAAAAGATCAACCTATTAATGCTTGATGCAACCACTGGACATATAGAATACATAAGGGGCAGTTAAGCCATGTCACGAGCCATCATTGCATTGAAAAATCAAGGAGACCAAGGGCACAATAAATATTTCTCACCATTGTAACAATCTCCCCTCTGTGAAAGTGTGGTGTTCAGACCTGTGACAAAACTCTTATACCACTTGTTACAACTAGCAGTTGTCATTGCACCAAAAGATCAACTTGTTATTGCCCGATATAACCACTAGAAATATAGAAAATATAGGAGGAGGTTAAGCCATGTCATGAACCACTATTGTACTAAAAAACCAAGTGGACCAAGGGTGCAATTAGTCTTTCTCAGCATTGTAACAATATGGGCGTTCAATTATGAGAGGAAACTTAGGGATAGAAAGATGGAGAATGGTGATAGGACCCCACACTAGGCATGAAAACTCATATGTCTAGCACAGCCCACATGAATCCAAGAGGGATGGTATATCTTCTCTTGGGCCTAGGGTAGGAGATTTATGGGGCACCTTATCTAGTCAACCTACCTCATCTCCTCTTTGATTGGATCACCTTAAATTTAGATCTAACCATTTATTAATTTGACCTAGATCTCACATGTATATTTTATTTAAATTAAGGAAATTTAAAAATGTTATTTTGATTATAAATTAACCTTAACTGTGTTGCAGGATTTTAAGTTATTGAATTACACAATTGAATAAACCATATATATGTTAAACCCTAAACTAATCTTGTGCAATTGTGATTTAGGGAATATTCAAGGACATATTAGGGAAGGTACATTACAAGTGGTATCAGAGCATAATAATTTCATTTTATAGGACAAACCTACTTTTAGAACCATCTAATTAGGGTGAATTATTTAAGACTTTTCCTTAAATAGGTCAAGAATATATTTGAGTAGGCCAACATTGTGTTTCTATATGTATGTGTGTTAAACTACTTCATAAATATGTTTAATCTAAGTGTATTTATACCATGTGATTGATTTAAAACTAATGAATTTCATGCATGTTCAATCCATGTGTATTTTTTTGGACTAATTCATGTCATACATGTTTGGTGTATAATTAAGTGTACAATAAGAAAATGGAAGGGGGGAAGGGAAAGGACATAAAATGGGGATTGATCCTATTTCCTATTGCACATTAGGAAGGAGAGCTAACCCAATAGTATTAGAGGTATCCATGTGTTTAATGGGTATCTAGGTTCCTTAACTAATATGGATAATTGATAGGTACAATATGATCGAATGATTTAAGATAGAGGAAAAAGTAGACAAAAATGACAAGCTGCGGAATATACAGACTGACAGAAAATAGATAGCTTTGTACAAGTACCAAAAATAGAAACTAGAAGATGCCACTAACCTGATATTTCAATTTGATGTAGTTTTATATGGAATAGGTCACCTAGGGCATCATATTCACTATTGTTTTGCCTAAACTCAGTTGCAGACTGCTTGTCAGTTCCTATACTTTCTAGATTAGAGCTGATGTGAATGTCACTTGTACCTGCACATAGAAAAATGGGAAATTTTTTGGATAGAATGGGGTTTGCCTCAGTCAAACCCTGGTTGAGAAATCAACCTTGAAATTGAAATGAAACTACATGAAAGGAAAGCTTGTAAATGTAAAGTAAATATTAGATTTACTTTGTAAATGCATATACTTTCATAAATAAATATTGATATCGTGGTGTCTATGAAGATGCTTGTATGTTTCTTGAATTTAGTTGTATGTAGTCTTTGAACCTTATAATTTAGCGACGAATCAAATATTTACTTCACACATTCATAGATCTATGAATACTCCTTAAGGATTGTCAATGTTTTTGTGATTGATTGACTCTTTCCTTGAAGAATGGATGAATGAATAAACATAGATGGACAAAGGATCTTCTTTCTTGATTTATTTCTCATCTACTTGACCATCAGGGGAGAGAATGTTGATACAATGGAGAATTTTTTCCTTCAAATATTCTTAGGATGCTTGAAAAATTGCTTGAGAATGCTTGGATGCAAAATTGTTGGAGAGAACTTGAAACCTTGGTTGCTTGATTGCCTTCTATATCCAAATGAGAAGAGATGGGTTTCTTCTATACCTATCACAATATTTTGGAGCTCAAAACTTGAAGGAGGATGACAATAATTTATAAATCCCACTAAATTAATGAGATAGTCCCTCGATTCAAATTTTGGGGAAAAATAAGGGAAGAGGTTGGCCTAGGCATCCTCTTCTCACAAAAAAACCTGGGCATCCTCTTCCCGCAAAAAGAGGATAAAATTTGGTTTGGGATTCAAGAAAGTGAAGAAAAATCCAAAAATGTAGGTGGTGTGGGGTTGGATCAAGCATAACAAACATGAAATCTTTATAATACTAAAATGGGGTTTTATTGAGCATCTAGTTATAAGTGCTTACAATTTAGGATGGTACATTTAATCCCCCTTTAACGAGAATATGATACTATGTCATTCTCATGATAGAGTATATCATAGCATTGGAAAAAAATTATCAAGGTCAATGAGACAAGGAGGTATCAATCCCCCAAGTGGCATAGGTCCTCATCAAATCCAAAACCAAGATAAAAAGAAAAACTTAGATAGAGAGAAATATATATGACAAACTATCCTAGTAAGGTTTTGACTTACTATTGGCCATGTATAGAGAAAATATGGAATCGATGGTCTAGCAAGTTGTGTTATGATAGTAAACCCATTGAAAAGGATAACCAAGTGAAGCATATCCCACTTAGGAAATATGCCATAGGAGCATCAATCCTTAAGGAAAGAATTGTCTCCCTAAGGAATCCATTGAATAATACACAAAGCACGATAATGTACTAAACATCGATGAACCCAAGGAAAGAATTGTCTCCTTAATCATTCACATAAGAGATTGCATTTCATCATTCTATGTGTGTGTGTGCAAAATGTGAAACAAGGTGCTAAGTGTATCCCCTCATGTTAAAGTGATTGTAAACACCTTAATAGGAGCAATATCTTTATCAGAGTATACATGCACCCACAAAAAGTTTCAAATATTATATTCCCACAATAAAGGACAAACCAAGGTAAATGAAACACATGAAAAATAGAGCAGAAAAGGGATCTACCAATTATGGGGTCAATATGATCAAATGATAACTCATGTATATCAAGAATTCTAGAAAATAAATTAGCATCATCCCCCAAAGGTAGTAGAACTATGAGCATAATTGAAGAAGATCACATAAGAGATATAAAAAAAGGAATCTTTTTAGGTTGGCTGTGGAGACCCAAAATAATGGTTGCTACTACTTTGTTTCATTCCCAATCAGACAACACATGTGTGACATAGAATATATATGACATATATGAACAATAGCACATGTATGACATAAAATATAGAAGAAATCATATATAAATAGAGAAATGCCACAATAGGTTGATTCCTTTATCACCTTGCACCAATGGAGAAATAAGGGTCATTTAAATAAATAAAAATATATATTTCAAGAAGCACATAATGGGGGAAGAACAACACATTAGGCAAACATGCAAAAGAATCCTTTGTACAAGAGGAGCTAGTCAAGCATATACAATAGGTCTCCTAACATGGATGTTATACCTTTTAGTGCATCATTTGTTGGTACCATCCCCACTTGGGTTTTCCCTTGGCTAGGGTTTCCTCGTGAACAAATCATGGTGTTATGATTTGTTTACTTTATGTGTATATTACTCTTATTTCAGTAATTGCATGGTTAAGATTGAAATTGTTAAGTTTGAAATGATAGTGTTGTAATAATGATTCACCCCACTCTTAGTATTACTTAATCCTAAAAATTGGTATCATAGCTTGTGGCCCATGGAAAGAATTCCTAACATCTTGAGGGAGATCCAGATGGATTCAAGTATTTTGGAGGAAAAGTTCAAGGCAGCACTTGAAGACCTTGATAAGGCAAAAGATGACAATGTTGAATTGAAATTCAAACTAAGAAGAGCAGAGGGTTTTATAAAAAAATCTTAAAGAACAGCTTGAAATTTCCAGGAACCAAAGGAGAGATCTTATGGAAAAAATATAGGAAGAATCTGATAATGTTTCATCTAATCATATTAAACAGCTTGAAAAAGACAAAGAAGTGTTGAAACATGATTGTGAAGTTACTACTATTCAGATGGCTAAAGAAATTCAACAAGAGAAATACGAAAAGAAAAAACTTGAAGAAATTTTGAAGAATACAAATGTACATATGGGAAAGATTTAGTTTGAACTTGAAAATTACAAAATCAAGTATTAGGAATTAGAGAAATATGATCACATAATTAAGAGAGAACTTGTTGATGCAAAGAATCACATTGAAAAACTTCATGTGAGCAGTGACAAGATTGATGAATAGAGGGATAGACAAAAACCTAAAGGTGACATGACAGGAGTTGGTTTTGATAAATAAGAATGCTCAAAATCTCAAGAAAGACAATTTGAAGGAGAATATGTTGAGACGCCTAATCGACAGGAAGATCCTATGCAATAAGAGGAACCTAGAGAGAAGATCAAACCTTTTAGAGGAAGATGCTTTGGATGTAAAAAAGTTGGTCACATGCAGAGAGATTATAGAGGTAAGACTCCTTACAAGCCCTTTTATGTTTATTGCTTCAATTTTTATGAATATGGACACAAGAAGATAGAATATAGAAAATCTAATCAATCCCACACAAAACAAGATTACATCATAGAAGAAACAACAACTAAGATTACATATTACAAGTGCAACAACTTTGGACACATCGAAATGAAATGCATGTTGCAGGTTAATCAAAATATATCATCCCCTACATGCTATAAATGTATAAATCAAGGAAATATAGAAAAATTTTATAGGTATAATGGAGCTGTAAGCAATAGAAGACCACCACCTTTTGTTGTAAAGAAAAATGTTGGTGATGTAGGAAAAAGTATGGAAGAATACATGGAAGAGTTTGACAATCATTTTTTGAAGGAAAGTGGTAAAGTATGGAAAGCAAAAGAGCGGAGTGAGTATAAGGTTTGGGAAGATTCAGTAGATGTTACTGAACCCTCTCCTAATGTTGCTAAATTAACCTAAATGGCCAAGAATTACCTTATGGGGAGCTTTAGAGAAATAAAAAAAATCTATCCAGCCCCTGTATGTGTAGAATAAGTTGATGCAAGCTTATGGATAGTAAGTATGATTGGTTTGGAGTCTCTATCTGAGATTTATTGGTTATACACACTATATTGAATGTGTAATCACCTAAAAATGGTCACCTAAACCCTAGAACCCCAATCTCAGCAATTAATCAAGAAACCCTGATCTTGATTATTCTAAGTCCTAAATCAAATAGGCAATTCATCAAATTTGAACTGATCTAACCTAAACCCTAGGTCCTAATCAATCATCTTACTTGATTAATTAATTAATTCCTAAAATCACATTACATTGGCAAATAAACTTTATACTATTATTTAATTGATATTCTGATATATTAATTAAATAAAAATTACTAAATTGTCAATTACATCAAAAAGGAATTAAATTAATTATAAAAACATAAATGTGCATTCAAAATCAATCAATTTATTAAAAATGCATATGACATCATCAAATTCAATTGGCTGATTATCAAAATGGAAACAATCCAGTTCCACTCAGTTAATTGATTCTCATCTATTTATCATTTTGGAAACATTTCAGTTAACTGTAAAATTGAATATGAAAGTTTCCAAAACAACTGATCAATCAGTTCAGTCAACTGACTCTCTCGACCAATCGAATCACTTGCACATGGATTGTGCTTCTTCAATCGAATCTGAGCCACTCTTTTTGTTTGATCTCGACCGTCGATTCGAGAGAGATTTCTATAAAA
>MU225327.1:1552785-1573577 GCA_018584345.1 Thuja plicata | reverse complement strand
TTATTCAAGCATGCAAACATAAATTTAGAGCACACTTTCAATTTGGGTTTAAAATTGAATATCTCACATTTCAATTGGTGTTCTAAAACTGAATTCTAACTAGCTTGGATTAATAGCAATCTGCATTTGCATTTGCATTTAGATTAATCAGTAGTGTACTTTCATCATATAGATTTTTAAATCCTTCATTTAGGTCTTTGGTGTAGTCACTGAGTTTGCAATGACCTGAGAGCAAGCTCATACTCCTGCCTTCTAGAAGGCAACATGTCGACTCTTTCAGACATGCACGATGAATGAATCCATATTCATTCCTGTATGCAACTGAAGTACAATGACCATGTTGAAGTGTACTGCTAAATTAGAGGTCCACTTTTAGCATGCACATTTTTGGCGCCCACCAAGGGGCCAAAAATCAATTTCAAGCCTCATTAGCAAATTTTGTTTTTAATTCTATTTTCCATTCATTTTGAGTTGAATTTGAGTCCACCATTGCATCTGGATCATTGTTTCGGTTTGAAACAACTATAAAAATGCCTATGCATTCTCAAAATTGAATCTGTCACAAAAAACATTTAGAAACAGAAGTCGTACGACCTCGGCATGTAAATCGAGGTGTCTGTCTGTGCAGGTTTTTATTATGTGCATATTGAGGCAAATTTGATTATCTTTGAATAAAATATTTTAGTAAAGGTTTAACTCCAATCGATATTATATGTTTTAATCTACTTTGTGCATTTGAATCATTTTTAATATCTATATCTTACGCTCCAAACTTTAAGACTGTGTACATAACGCTCGCTCCACTTTGCATATATTTTGTTTGGCCTTGAATATATACTAAGGGGTTCTTGAAAATGTAGTGCATGTGAGATTAAAACCCCACACCACCATGCCACCCACCACTACCTTATCTCCCCCGCACTACTTTACTCTTCCCCTCCACCTATCGCCTCATACCTTACCACCCGGGCAGCTCACTACCCACCCTGTTGTGCTGCTGCCCGCTACCTCCCCCCCGCTTCNCCCACCACTACCTTATCTCCCCCGCACTACTTTACTCTTCCCCTCCACCTATCGCCTCATACCTTACCACCCGGGCAGCTCACTACCCACCCTGTTGTGCTGCTGCCCGCTACCTCCCCCACGCTTCATTCTCCACTTCCTTCCCACCCACCCCAACCTTTTCTCTCCCTCAAATCCTCCATCCATGCTACTTCCTCAGCTCACCATGCGGCATCCTACTTCCTCCTTCCATGCAGCTTAGCTGCCTCCTCTGTTAAAACTGCCTCCAAACAAAAAACCAATCGCACCACCTCTGTTAAAACTACCTCCAAACAAAAAAAAACCAATCGTAGTCTACCATGTGGCCACTACCACACATTCCTCCACTTCACACGCCAACTCAGCAAACACGTGGCAACTTTTTATTGCACTGTCTTTGCACACAGGTTTTTTTTCATGGATTAAATTTGACGCCCTTCTGCACATTTTTTTGCTGTGTTATTCACATTTTCTGACGGCCATAAAAGTGTCAAATTTAACTTCTAGAAATGATGACATCAACAAAATTCAAAATTATCTTTGCCTTCACCATATGTTGTTTTGAAAGTGCAGTCTATTTTCAAACGTTCATTTCTTGCATGTTTTAACACCAAATTAGGTGCAATTTTTTTAATTTTTGGTAGAATTTCCCAAAGATTTCTGGGTTGGAGTTAGTTTTTAGTTTTGGAATCGAATAGGTATCCTAAATTGTAGGTTTTTTTTACTGTTCCTATCTAATCCTCATTTTTGCAGCTTTCAAAGCCTCGTACAGGCTCATACGATCACCTTTTTCAATGAAGTTTGTTTTGAAACTGCATGATTTTCTCTCTACTTCCTGAATATGTGATCGGTTTTCTAATTTTTGAATTTTGATAATGTGGACTAATCTTTGGCTTTCATGTTCATGTGATTATCTTTTGCATACATCCTAACAGTGATTTGCAGAACGTTATCCAAGAAGACTAAAACACAAACTACTCACGAATTGGTTTTGCAGGTTGCCTTTGATTGATAGAATGTAAAACAATGTTCTTGCATCTTGTTTTTTATTTCTTAAAATAGGAACCCACATGCAGGAATTCTTAAAATGAACATTTGTTTGATTTTTTAGGAATGACAATGATGTCAAGAAACTATGCTCTCGCCCTTTTGGGATGATCAAAAATCCAGAAACATTATTGTCATTTTCTTATTCTTCTTGAAGTGTCTTTTAGTTTTGTAAACCCAAGGAATTGCATGGACGTATCCTCTCCCCTCGCCTTCGCAGATCTTGGTTGAAAGAGAAATCCATACAAATCCTTTAGCGTGGTTACCTCCTGAGTGCTTTAACAAAGCCGATGAGAGTGGATTGCCCAACCGGTAACAAGCTAAAGCCAAGCCCTTCCAAACCGGTATACAAAAAATGTCGTTGTGATTAATCTCACAGTGGACAGGTGTGAATTCGTTGTGGCAACCAAAATCTCCTCTAGTACCCTAGTGGTGTGTTAAATTCCCTACATTGTTAAGGTGAAATCCTTGCTTTGAAAGGATTGGGAGAGCCCCCTTAATTGGGAATATGACTTGATCACAACCACCTGAACGGATGTCCTTACTATAAAATGTGTTCTAGTATCCAAAATCCCTCTATCTGTTGGCGTGGAAGGTAAGAGACTGACTAAGACGTCCCACACTTTCACGACACTTAGTAGAGGGAACAATCCCTTGGGAAGTGTTTACCCTTAGGATTCGAAGCTTGGTGTGCCTGAGAAGTGAGTACACATGTATGGAGGAGCCTGTGCCTCCAAGCTTCTAATTTGTCCACTATGAGTAGGCATGGCTGAACTTTGGTTCAAGTGGGAATTCAACAGATATTGCCCTGGCTATCCTAGGATTGTGGTGTGTCTATTATTTTATTTTTACAAACAAACAATCTCCATGATGTGTCTTGCTTGAGTGTTCACTGAAACAAAAACAACAACTACAACAATCAAACAATCTAGAAAACTATACACTTTGGATATTTGTCTATCTTGTCTCACCTGAAACTTCAGTGATCTTGTCGAAACTTTGTCAAATTGGTTTCAAAAACTTGTCGAAACTTTGTCTTCCATCAGTTTATGCTACTACATTCAGTCTATTCTAAAATTTGCACTGTCATAATGTTTCTACTAGTTCACATGTAACTACGATCTGTTGTTAGTCCAACCTATCACTGTCTTGAAATTTGATGTCGTTATGCTTGTCCAATTGACCGGGTCCTTTGTTCAATCTTATCATCTTTGTCTGCACTGTCCTTATTTGGGATTGTGAGAGAAGGTTCATTAACCTTGACTTAATATCAGATTCTTTGCTATCTCCATCCTCAATTGGACATTTATCTCTTGGTCTCTTTGGTCTTGGACTTAGACAACACTTCAGATATCACCACGGTGCCAGTCAGGCGAATCAACTTATCTTATGCCTGTATGAACTAGAAGTCATTTTAGATATTTTCATGAAGAAGACAACCAAGGATTCCCATTTGGGGATAACTCCTTGTTTGGAGAGAACCCTCTCTTTCTGGAAGATTCTTGAATCCCCCATAGATCACAATCCCCAGAGGACAAGTTACCTAGTCCCAATATGTCAGAAGAAAGACAAGGTAGAGGCAGGTCTAGATGGAGAGACCTCTCTAATAGTACCAACTATCGCAATAGTCAACATTCCTCAAGTCCATCAGACCCCGGTGAAGAAGAGATTGATGAATGTCTCCAGGATAAGAGGTTTGTAAAACTCATGAGAGAAATCCTAAATCAGGATAAGGAACAATATTTCCTAGATCTAGCAAAGCAAGGCGCTCAACTTCCACCTCACTTCAAGGCTAAGGATATCATTGCTAGGGAAGAAGAAACTCCTATGACGCTCATAACTAAACAAATGCAAGCTATGAAAATGGAATTACAAAAACTCCAAAAGGAAAAAAGAAATGCCCAACACAAGGTTTTCTTTAAACACAATCTATCCTTTTCCTTTTGATAAATATTTGTACTTACCTTTGTTCCTGTGCGGGGTTGAAATTCCATGATTTGATAAGTACAACGGTCACTCTGATCCACAAGATCACATCTGAGAATTCTATGCTCTTTGTATAGAATTTATGCATGATGAGACATATCTTATGTGTCTCTTTCCTCAGAGTTTGAGTGGCCAAGCTATGGAGTGGTTCTCAAAGTTACCAACTGGTATAAAAAAATTTGATGAGCTGATGAATCTATTCTTGCAATAGTACTCTTACAATATCCAACATCCTATGATGATGATTGATTTATGTAACACGAAGAAAAACATAGGAGAACCCTTTCTGGCCTTTCTTCAATGATGGAGAAAGATGTTTTATAGATATCCACAACTTGTGCCTGAATTTGAAAAGATGGATATTTTTGCTAGCGTTCTGATTCCAGAACTAAACTACCCTCTTCAGATGCAATGTCCACCCTCTTTCGAGAAAATGGTGGAAAATGTGATGAAAATAGAAGATGTGCTTGTTAAAAAGGGTGACGTTACCCTCTACAAAGAAAACAAGTTTGGTTCCAGTTCCAAAGACAAATCTAAATATTGGAACAAAAACAAGCATGTAGTAAATGATGGAGTAGTCAATTACTCTGCTCCCCAGTCAAAACCAGCAGTCTCCAATCTGACAAGTGGCTCCAAGGCCCTAAAAATGCTGAAAATACCACTAAATCCTTATCTTCTAAAGTGACCAATGATTTGTTGAAAGACAAACCATGGATTAAACGTAAACAAGACTTTGACTCTTTAGGTGAGTGCTATGAATCTGCACTTAAAACTCTACTGGAAAACAAGATGATCACGTTTCCAGATAACTCCAAACCATATGATCTAGAAATCAAACCTAAATGGTGGAGAGACAATATTTTTTTTCAATTCCATAGAAACAAGGGACACACAACAAAAAATTGCATGAGGCTCAAACATGAGATCCAAGATCTCATTGATAATGAAATAATTGCGATTGATAATCACAACAAGAATGCTGATCATAAGGAATTCAAAGATTCTTTCTTGAAACATCAAAAAGGATAAACTTCTAAGAAAGGTCCTCAAATCAATCACACTTATTCTAATGATGAATACAACGTCATCAACATGCTTGAGCCATCTCATTCTGAATATTACAATGTCATCATCATCAAGTAGAAAGAGAAAGAGTCTCGATCGGCCAACGCAGTGACTCGAGCGAGGGCAAAAGTCACCATGGGGGGTTCTAGATCTTCCAACCCTTCATCATCTTCCAATAAACCATCGATATCCAAATCCTAGGTACCTCTTATAAAACAAACCATTGTGGGTACCCCTAAAGTCTCACAGTCCAAACAACTGACTTCATCCAATACTATGGACTATAGTGTCGTCAAGAAATTGCAGAGAACCTCTGCCCAAATTTCAATTTTTTAATTGCTCAAACTCTCTCCATCTCACAAAGAGGTCCTGGATAAAGTGCTATCAACTACCAATGTCCCTAAGGACTTGGATCTGGTTCAGTTTCAAACCATGGTGGGTCACTTGACCTTGCCACATTACCTATCATTCTTAGATGAAGATGACAACTCTTTAAGTCATCCACACAATCTCCCCTTGCATGTTGAAGTCTTGATCCATAAACACCACGTCAGATAGGTCTTGATAGATGGAGGCATAGGGTTGAATATATGCACATACAGGTTAATCGAGAAACTAGGTTTTTCAGAGAACGTCATTGATCCTAAAAATAAAATCACTATCAAGGCTTATGATGAACAAGAAAGATCTTCTAAAGGTCTCGTAACTTTACCAATCCAAGTAGTTCTTGTTGAGCGAGATGTTACCTTCCAAGTTCTGGATCTCCCACTAGCCTACAACATTCTATTTGGAAGACCTTGGATCCATGAGATGTAGGTAATGCCATCAGCGTTCCATCAGTACATCAAATTCATGTTCAATGGTGTAGAAGTCACTGTTCCTACAGACACTAGTTATGCCTATAACACATTAAGACAAGCAGTGGATACCCTTGTCCCGCACAACAGTGAGGCATCCAACTCTGAATTAGCTACAAATTTAATGAAGGATATGGAAAAGAAAATCAAGATAAGGGACAGGTATGGGTGGATACACATTGGAACCTATACTATCACTCACATCTCTTCCCAGATCACCTAGGTCTTATGGAAAACTGTCATAAAAGATGAAACCAATAGCACCCCAAGAAATCTATGATGAGAGCTTTGTTAAATCCAACACACCATTAGAAGATGAATAGGAGGAAAGAGCCATTCCAGCTTGGTTATATAAGGAACTTGAAGATAATGAAGTTGAACAATGTGTAATACCCCCAGAAAAATTTGGTGTGGGGTATAAGGTGGCTTGTAAAATGGGTTATTCAAGTAAAGGACCCATTGGACCTAATCAAAATGGACTTAAAGAACCTATCTCTATTGACTACAGATGACCTAGAGACACAACTGGTCTAGGGTTCTTATCTAAGAAAGAAAAAAGATCGAAGAATCACCTAGATAAAGGAAAGGGACATCAGGTTCTTGAAGAACACAATAAAATAGTAGAAAGTACTGACATACCCACTGGCAACTGGGATGATTCAGATGATTCTGATGTAGAGGATGTGTATCCTTCTCCTGTTCCTCCCAATATTTTGTCTCTTCTCTTTGGCGAAGATACACCACAAGTCAATGCTACTAAAGAGTGTATTCTGGAGGATTCACCGATAACTTCTGATCAGTCAGAAACTACTGAATTTGAACAAGATTTAGATACAGAAGAAAGGAGTCTAACCATAGCAGAGTTTCTAGGTAGAACTCATCCAAACTGGGGGCAAAGAGTGGATTTCACTCATGTCCTTGATATGAAACCTAATGATGAAATAGACTCCCATGAATACGAGTTTGATAGTCTTTCAGAAGACACTTTAGACATAGAGATGGATATAGTTTAGTGATATGTACCCACGCCTGAAGTAGGTGAAGGCTTAGAGGTTAGGTTCGACAAATTAGGACCTATTTCTGACATGGGGTTCAATGATGCCATTAGGGATCTTTCTGATTTGTACACATCTATACAAGGTTCAGGTCTAGGACTCTACTTAATAGTCATTGTCTACGATGAACATACCATGTATGCCCTTGAACCCATTGAACCTTTTCCACTAATGCATCCTGAACTCATTGATTGGTCCTTACAAGGACAGCCTACTTAAATGCTTACATTTCCCAATGACTATGTTTTAGCCTACTACCTTAATGTCGCTGAACCTATCACTTCTTCCACCAGTGAACCTAGTGTGAGCATGACTGAAGCAGACATCAAGTATCTCAGTTATAAAATAAAAATGAGAAAAAGAAAAGGGTCTAAAGGAGAAAACCACATTATGACAGTTTCAGAACCCAAAACAGTAAAAAGAAAAGATGCATCCAAAGGTGAAAACCTCTTTGAGGTGCCTGAGGATGGGATGCTTGATGTCTTGCCTAGTCATTTATAGGAACAATCATCAATGCTCATAGAGCCAACTCAACCAGTGAATATTGGTACAGAGGAACATCCACACATCATTCATGTAGTTAAATCTTTGTCTGCAGAAGAACTCAAGGAATTCACAGAATTCTTTAAAGATAAGAAGATAAATTTTGCATGGACATACTCAGATATTCCTAGTTTAGATCTAGACCTTATCATGCATTATCTCTCAATAGCTTCTAGAGTAAA
This sequence comes from Thuja plicata, assembly GCA_018584345.1. Lineage (NCBI taxonomy): Eukaryota > Viridiplantae > Streptophyta > Pinopsida > Cupressales > Cupressaceae > Thuja > Thuja plicata. The sequence goes on along the minus strand of MU225327.1, from coordinate 1,565,801 downwards.
ACCAGTAAAAAAAAAACACAGAAAAATGCACCCTCATGTTGCATTACTTATCAAGGCTAAACTGGAAAAGTTACTCAAAGATGGATTCATTAGAGCTATTGATTATGTAGAATGGATATCCAACATCGTACCAGTTTTAAAACTAGACAAATCCATCAAAGTCTACACTGATTTTAGGGATCTCAACAAAGCATGTCCAAAGGATGACTTTCCTTTGCCTAACATTGACATGATTGTGGACATGACTGTTGGGTATGAAATGTATTCTCTCATGGATGGTTTCTCAGGGTACAACCAAATCAAGATTTCTCTAGAGGATCAAGAAAAGACTGCCTTCACATGTGCCTAGGGAACATTCTTCTAGAATTTCATTCCTTTCGGTCTGAAAAATGCAGGAGCTACCTATCAGAGGGAAGTAACAACTATCTTCCATGATATGATGCACAAAACCATGGAAGACTATGTGGATGATACCCTTGCTAAATCAAAGAAACAATCTCTACACCTACAAGATTTAGGCCCAATCATGGATAGAATGGAAAATTTTTAATTACGGTTGAATCCTAAGAAATGTGCATTCGGTGTTACCTCTGGCAAGCTATTGGGTTACATTATCTCAGCTAAAGGCATAGAAGTTGATCCTAAAAAGGTGTGAGCGATACTGGAAATGTCACCTCCCAAGAACATAAGTCAAATGAGAACACTCCAAGGGAGAATCCACTCTATCAGAAGGTTCATCTCACAATTGGCTTATAGAGCACAACCATTTACCAAGACTCGACACAAGGGCATTACTTATCAATGGAGTGAAGAATGTGAAAAGAGTTTCACTCAAATCAAAATGTACCTGGCTAACTCGCCAGTACTCATGCCACCTCAACAAGGAAAACCATTGATTATGTACATTTAAGCTACCTCAACATCACTGGGGGCACTGCTAGCGCAAGAAAATGAAGACAAGAAAGAACGTGCTATATACTATATCAATAGAACATTGGTGTCCTATGAGATGAATTACTCTATGATTGAGAAAGTATGTCTGGCAGTAGTCTTTGCATCCCAGAAATAGGATCACTACATGTTGGCTCACTCAATCCAACTGGTGGCTAAAATTGAGCCTTTGAAGTATCTCCTAAATAAAGCTACCCTCACTAGAAGATTGGCTAAATGGGTTATGCCTCTTAGTGAATTTGACATAGAATATATTGAGCGTAAGGCAATCAAAGGGCAAGAAATTGTAGATCAATTGGATGATGCTCCAGTACATGACAATGAACCAATCAACACTGAGTTCCCAGATGGATCTATTTTGCACATCACTCATAGATCCTAGAAAATGTTCTTTGATGGATCCTTCATGCAACAAGGTTTAGGTGCAGGGATTTTGTTTCTGACTCCTCAAAACTATTCCATTCCAAAGGCGTACGAGCTCATGTTTCCTTGTACAAAAAACATAGTAGAATATGAAGCACTAGTAAATGGAATCAAACTGGCTCTTGAATGGAATTTTTCTGAGTTACATGTCCATGGTGTATCTCAACTTGTAATCAACCAAATCAATGATGTATACAAGACTAAGGATGAAAAACTCATGCCTTATAAATGAATGGTTGATGACTTTAAGAAATATTTCACTTACATCACATTTCAACAAGTCCCAAGGGTACATAATAGATCAGTTGATTCCATGGCTACATTAGCATCCTCACAACAACAAGAGGATGATTTCCGCTATGAGTTCCTAGTGGAAAAAATCCATTTCCCTTCCTACAATTACCTTGACCCCCAAATGGTTTGTTCAGTCATTGAACGGGAATCCTCCCGTTATCACCATGTTTACTCTTACCTACGCCATCAAATCATTCTTGATAGACTAACTAGAAATGAAAAATGACACCTCATCTGCAATGCCTCACAGTATTTTCTTGTGGCCAACGATTTTTATAGGCAAGGATTAGACGGTACTTTGCTTAGGTGTCTAGAAAAAGAAGAGTCTAAACATGCATTGTCTGAAGTCCATGAAGGAATTTGTGGTTCTCATTCTAATGGTCTGACTCTAGCCTAAAAACTACTTAGAGAAGGGTATTATTGGCCTGATATGGAGAAAGAAGCTATTAGGTTTGCAAAAACTTGTAAGAAATGTCAGCTACATGGCAATCTTATACATGCTCCAGCAATGGAGGTCATTCATTTTGTAACACACTGGCCCTTTCAAAAATGGGCATTGGATCTAATTGGGTAGATTTACCCCTCATCTTCTAATGGACACAAGTTCATTATCACAGCTACTGAGTATTTTCCCAAGTGGTTTGAGGCGGTCCCACTCATTAAAGTGACTGGACAACAGGTCTCATTGTTCATTCTGAACTACATCATTTGCCACTATGGAATACCTTCCTCCATCATCACTGACAATGGAGGTCAATTTAAGAACAACATTATGGATGAGTTGTGTGAAGAATTCAAAATCACACAACACTGTTCTTAAATATATTACCCACAAGGTAATCGGCAGGCTGAGGCCTCAAATAAAAATTTGTTGAAAATCTTACATCGTACAGTTAACAATTCTGGAAGGGATTGGCACTTGTAGATCAATCCTACATTATGGGCTTACAGAATGAGCATCAAAACACCTACAGGGGCAACCCCATTTGCACTGGTATATGGGGCAGAAGTAGTCTTACCCCTAGAGCTAGAAATCCCATCTCTTAGGGTTTCTTTGCACAAACTTGTACCAGATGAAGAGTACAAAGTTTTGAGACTCCAAGAACTACAGCTGCTAGATGAATGTTAGAAAGTGGCCTTTGATCACCTCAGAGCTTATCAAAAAAGAATGTCAAGAGGATACAACAAGAAAGTCAAACCTAGAGGACTTCAGGTGGGCGACCTTGTGTTGAGAGAAAATCCCCGCAATCAGTCAAATAGAGAAAAAAAGGGGAAGTTTGAACCCAACTGGCTGGTTCCTTATATTATTACTGCAGCATTCAACTTTGGAGCCTATCAACTCTCTACACTTGAAGGAGATCTGCTTCAAGAGCCCATCAACACTCTCCATCTGAAGAAGTTCTACACCTAAGGCATTCTCGGTGATCCGCACCATGTACATAGTAATGTCCTGAAAAAATCTAAAAATTGGAAAAAGTCCTAAAAAAATGTTCATCTTGGTGAAAACCTAGCAATAGGCACCTTGATGCATCAATCAAAAAAATAAAAAATACAAAAAAATTGAAAAAGAATAAAAAGTGCCTTGGTGAAAATCTGGTAAACAGGCGCCATGGTAGCAAAAACATAATCTCTTCCAAGAAGGTGAAAACCTGGTAAATAGGTGCCTCTTGTACTCAGCACTCCATCTATCAATGCTCAATCTTGGCATCAATCCTTTGCTTTAGTTTGTACATATCTTTCAGTCACTTTCATGACACTGGTTCTTCTGAGAACCCTCCTGGCTTGAAACCGATCCAGAGTCATAACCTGGGGGCAATCAAATTGGATTTTTCCTCACAGTATGAGTAAATTCAATTATCATCATTTTCTACTAGGGGCATGGGTCCCCAATTTGATCGCATGTTTTGTTTACACCAGAGTCAGTAATCTTGTCAATTCTGAAGGACAACTCACTACTAACACAAACAGGTGTTTCTCAACACCACAATCAACAGTGTTTCTTAACATTGTCTTTGGACACATCTATGTTTCTTACCACACATTGGATATTGCAAACAAACAACAGATTGATAGCAATCAAACACATCACACTCACAAGCACAAATGGTGTTTCTCAACACCTATACACATACACATCCAAAAAATTTGAAAATGAATGAAGTATGCTGAACTTCTATTTGTATGTTGTCTGTTCTCATTGATTTCACTAATCTTTTCTTTGTCTACTACTTTTTGGTGTGGTTCTGATGATCTGACAACATCAAATAATTAGGGTGTATGTGGTAATAGCTCCTACATTAAGGAAAAAAAGCCTCACATCCCTCAACCCTATTTATTTATATGCCAAGGTGAGGTCAGAACTATCTCCTTGACTTTTATTGCTTTGTTTGTTTACGCAAGATCGCACTCATGGTTATCTTGGCTTTGAATGCCTCGATACTAGTGTACTCTTGCAACATCAACTGGAAACAACATTCAGGTCATCTTGGCTTTTGTGCCTTGATGCTTACATTAGTTTCCCATATCTTATCTGATGAAAGTCATATTCGTATTCGTATGGTCGCAATGACACCAGTAACGATTGTATCGAATCTGATGTTCCAATAATGCTCAATGATGAAAATTTTCAATGCTAAAGCTTAGTGACTACACCATTAGGTTTCATTCATGTTAGTCATGCATTTGCATCTACATAGTGTTGAAATCAGCATAACAACTTTATCTCTATCCAATGTGAAGGATCTGAGATTCTAATCGATCATTCTTCTCATGATCAAGTGGTCATTTGTATGTGAACATGACATCCCTTACTGAATCAATTGTCCTGATTCTTTTTGTTCAAGATCAAAATCAAAATCTAAAATTGACCGCTTGCACAACCAATGGAAATCTCTCATGCTTTTCTTCTAATCAATCCATGTATCTTACTTTTGGTCAATCTTGGTCAAACAGGACCTCTCATCAAGTATAGATTCTATCCTAACCATGTGGAACCTCTTTCTAATCAGATCAGTTTCTTCCTAAATTGTCTAATCAATAAAATTTATTTTTATCACCGGGGCACCTAGCCATATTTTGATTTTGCTTCCGAGGGGGTAGGATCGGGACATCAACATTCTAGTGATCACATCCTCAATCAAAACCCCATCACTTGGGGCATCTCAGCTTCACCACATCAAATCAAGTTGAGATCATCTTAAAATCAAAGGTACCCTAATCAATGGTCTTATACAGTGGTGAATACACTCAAAACCAGATAATATCGGTCTTATACGGGCTATTCATTATTGAAACCAGATACATTGATCAAATTGGCTTCATCACTTCAAATCAAGTCAATTTTCTTTCTAATCAAAATCTCTTAACGGTAATCAGTTTCATCGCTTCAAATCAAACTAGTTATTCATTCAAACCAATCAAAAAGGTTTAAGAGTTCCTGACAGATGTCCAATTTCATCGCTTCAAATCAAACTGAGCATTCTATTTTATATCTTTTGATCAATCTTCATCCAATCAAGCTCAAAGTCGGTCTTCTTCTTCAAAAGAATGGTTTCATCACTTCAAATCAAATTTTTGTGGGTCTTCTCGCTAACAAGTCTTTGAATCAATGTACTGATCGCACATTAATTCAAAGAGGGGCAAATGTAATCACCTAAAAATGGTCACCTAAACCCTAGACCCCTAATCTCAGCAATTAATCAAGAAACCCTAATCTTGATTATTCTAAGTCCTAAATCAAACAGGCAATTCATCGAATTTGAACTGATCTAACCTAAACCCTAGGTCCTAATTGATCATCTTACTTGATTAATTAATTAATTCCTAAAATCACATTACATTGGCAAATAAACTTTATACTATTATTTAATTGATATTATGATATATTAATTAAATAAAAATTACTAAATTGTCAATTACATCAAAAAGGAATTAAATTAATTATAAAAACATAAATGTACATTCAAAATCAATTAATTTATTAAAAATGCATATGATGTCATCAAATTCAATTGACTGATTATCAAAATGGAAATAATCCAGTTCCACTTAGTTAACTGATTCTCATTTGTTTATCATTTTGGAAACATTTCAGTTAACTGTAAAACTAAATATGGAAGTTTCCAAAACAACTGATCAGTCAATTCAGTCAACTGACTCTCTCAACCAATCGAATCACTTGCACATGGATTGTGCTTCTTCAATTGAATCTGAGCCACTCTTTTTGTTTGATCTTGATCGTCGATTCGAGAGAGATTTCTATAAAAGAGAAACTCTTTTCCCTCACAAAAGATCCTAACTTACTATCTAATGTTATTATGCTGCATTTTTGTCTTAGCTTTCTTGCATTCTTAGCATTTATCTAATATTGTTGTTTACTTTTATTCAAGCATGCAAATATAAATTTAGAGCACACTTTCAATTTGGGTTTAAAATTGAATATCTCACATTTCAATTGGCGTTCTAAAACTGAATTCTAACTATCTTGGATTAATATCAATTTGCATTTGCATTTTCATTTAGATTAATCAATAGTTTACTTTTATCATATAGATTTTTAAATCCTTCATTTAGGTCTTCGGTGTAGTTACTAAGCTTGCAATGACCTGAGAGAAAGCTCATACTTCTACCTTCTAGAAGGCAATAGGTCGACTCTTTTAGACATGCAGGATGAATGAATCCATATTCATTCTTGTATGCAACTGAAGCGCAATGACCATGTTGAAGTGTACTGCTAAAGTAGAGGTCCATTTTTAGCACGCACAGAATGATCACCAAAAAATTGGATGACTGGATCATTGCAGACTTATAATTTTATTGGGAAATGTGTCAGTCTTTGCACAACAAAGTATAAGTTCATTTAATTAGACATTTACAAATGAGAATAATTTGAGGAGATTAGAGGAGAAAGTAGTAGAGAAAGAGCCTTTTATGATCGATGAAGAGTCCATACCCTAATTCATTGAGCAAAAGGTATTTTGATCATTTACGATCTTTGATTATTATGGATACTCCATTGATCTTTGATATTAGTGAGAGGTCGAGGTACTAATGGAAATTTAACTTTAAAAGCCTTCACCTCCTAAAACCAAGGCTATTAATCCCAAAACTATTCTAAGAGGAGAGTCCTCTAAACCTACAGAAATAAACATTGACTCATCTAAGGAAGGAGATGATAGCAGTCAGTTTTTCAGCACAGTTATGTAACCAGACTTCTTTATTGTTGGTGTGCCTTTGTCTTTGGACACTTTGGAGGAAACAAGTGACCCTCCTAAGGGAATGTAGATATTGTTACTAAGGTAGATGGAAGTGGTGAATAGAGAGAAGTCAATCTGACTGAGACAGAGAAGGAAGAATCCACCAAGGAAGATCTGAAGGCAAGTCCACTTGTGGATAAGAAGGAATTAAAAATTAAGGTTGAAGTAAAATAAGAAAAAATGTATCTATTCCTATTTCTTCAGCTTTATTTTTGAAAATTAGTGATAAACCTCTTAATATTGATGTTGATGGTATAGGTGAGGATGAATTGATGAAGTTATCATACATAGCCTTTGCTAATGCTAAGGAGAGATCATAATAGAGCACAGAGAAGAAGTCAAAGGTACTCAAAAGTGAATTTGATAGTATCAACAAACTTCTACCACTACCTTTCAATTTCTAGGGAAATGATACAGTGGATAACTTGTACAAATTCCTTGATGACTTTGATGTTCACTTTGACTCTTTAGAGAAAGTTGCAGCAATTAGAGATAGAAAAGATTACATGGAAAAGAAATGGAAGAGGTTGTTAGTGTTTGAAAATTTCTATGCTATTTAAAGCTACCAATATGCCTTGAGAATGATGTTAGGATTGGTTAGCTACAAGTATGAAATATCTACAAGACAATTGGACTAACTATAGGGACAAGACTCCCCTCTACACATTGGGCTCTGCAAAACCAAGGTGGGTACACCTAATCTAGACTAAACTCAATTCTTTACAACACATTTTACTTCTCAATTTCAACAACAGATAGATGGTAAGTAAGTACTAAATTCCAACCTAGCATTCATTGACTCTCCACTACCATGGGTACGATAAGAAGAAGAACTGTAAATGTAAAGAACTTTGGTAACGAGTTTGATTTAAATTTGTGGGACAGAACATAGCCAAACCACTAAGAATTATACCTCCAAAGAATATACTTGCTTTAGATCAGTGCCTTATCCATTGGGTAAACTCCTAAATACAATACTGCAATTGAAACAACCTTATTGGTAAAGATTCAAAGCCATAAACATAAATATCTCATATCACATGCTACAAGATCCTTAAGAAGATAACAAGATAGAATCATTGTAATAAACAAAGCATTTAAATTTGATCAAAGATAAAAGACTTGTGGAATACACATATGTATAAGCAAGACTTATACAGTAAGCTAGAAAACTTACAACTCACAAAGATATCACAAAGGAGAGACTTAAAACCTGAGAATACTTATATTAAGTATGATGAAGTCTTGCTTCTAAAATAATATGACAAGGAAATACACAGTTCAATAATATGAAAAATGTCATAAGCTTTCTATTGTATCTCAATACAATCTGAAATACATATGTTATATTCTAGACTAGAAACAAGTATAAGCCTAGTGCCTTCTACTTTCCCAATTCTCCAGCCCTTTCTAAATGGTCTTGAATATTCTTTTATAGGAACAAGAATGCTACAAGATTTAGACCATTGAAGGTTATGGTTACAACCAATCAATGCAAGCATTCAATTATGATTTCAAGTTGAAACCCTATCTCTTCTCTTCAATATTTGCAAATTTGATCTGCAATCAATGTGCCCTAATCCATGGATGTGAGTGTAGTACCCTGAGGTCAAATAATTCCCAAGGCATGACTCTCAAAGTAGCTCACATAAATGTAGAAATGACCAGGTATCATTCTATACATTTATCCTCTAATTATAAAATTTTATATATCAAGTATGGACATAAATGCATCTCCACATATCAGATTTGTATCCCTATGGTCTTCAACAGTTGTTTAGAATCAATTTATAAGATCATATCGCAACATTTATAGATCTAATATCAAATATCTAAGTCCACTCCCATGAAACCCTCTGATTCAAAGATTCAAATATGTAAATTACAGTTATAACGGTCACATGTGGCGCGGGCAACAATTTGGACAGTCGAGATCAAGTCATTGCATAACTTTAAAACATATTCGTAGATCCTCTAAGTTACTTGGGCTCAAAATCTAATTGGACACATGGAAGAAAGGTGCAATGCCTCAATGAATAGATCTCGATTACTTTATCTTTGAGGTTTTATGCTATCCGTCGGATCAAAATCAACTTGTCTACATTTTAACTTATCCTCGTCCTCGACTTCTAACTGGTCTTCAACCTGCACTTTAACCCTGGTTAGCTAATTTCCTCTTGTCTCCAAGTCACTAGATCACTTTACTAACCATGGTTCCATCTTGAGATCATACGTATGCCACAATATTAAGATCAAATCAATAGCTCACACTAGATCTCAGAATGAAAAAGAATCTTTCACTTTTGTCTAGAGATTATGTGTAGTCTGTAGATCTTCATACATATCAACAGCTTTGATTTGATCCTTGAAAACCTCACCTTAACTTTATCCTAACTCAGGTTCATCTAGCGATTATGTGACTGAAAGGATCTTGAAGTCTCTGAACATTTTACTTAACCTAAGTCTGATCTTGAGATTATGTGTAGACCACAAGATCTTTCTTTAATCAATGGTCCAGATCATATTTGTGCAACTCAACTTGGCTCAAAACTTAACCATGCTTTACTTAAGGTCTATCTAGAGATCACACGACCAAAGGGATCTCCAAGTCTCTGAATAATTCTTTAACCCTTGATTTTGTTTTGAGACTTGGTGCAAGCCATACGATGAAAATAAGAATAGAACCCGATCAATGGCCCTCATTTAATCTTGAGAGATTTCTCAACTTTGACTTTTATTGAAAGATTACACGACTAGGCCAACTTAACCCTGACTTGATTACAACCTTAGTTCATTTTGAGATTGTGTGACTGAAGGGAATCACCAAGTCACAATAACTTTTCCTAACCCCAAATTTTATTCAGAGACTTCATGCCATCCACAAGATCAACGATGCACATTTAATCTCACAATATACTTGTACCTCATCAAATCCTCCCAAGAATACACGCCAGCCCTACATCTTTATCTGCATCAACAGTTCTCACTTTTTCTTGAGAGATTTCATTTAACCCCAGGTGCATTCAGAGATTTAGTGACCAAATAGAAAAAAATAACCTTACCTTGACCATGATTACATTATGAGATTACACGACTGAAGATATCTCCAAGTTGTGAGATAAAAACTTAACCCTTGAGTTCATTCTGAGATCTCATGCCAAGCACATGATCTAAACAAGATCTATATTCTACACTAGATCTCCAAACATAACATGACATCATCAATTTATTATGAGATTAAGTGTCAGCCACTCATCTCAATCATGATCTATGATCCTCACCAAGTCTCACAATTCTTCTGTACTTGATCAATTCTTCATGAGATTACACGCCAACCGCACGATCATAACTTAAAAGGAACCTGATCAACAATTCAGGCTTAATCTTGAGATCCTTAACTTAACCTCAAGTGCATTCAGATATCTTGCAACCAAGAAAAAAATTAAACCATGTCTTGACTCTGGGTCAATCTGGAGATTGCGTGACTAACTAAGTCTCAAATTCATGAAAAGAAAAGCTTGACTCATGGTTTTCTTAGAGATTACACTTGAGCCTCAGGACTAAAAAAAGATTGATGATGCACGTGAAATCTCAAGAAAAAAAGAGAATATTCCATCTCATCTGGAGATTAAGAGATACAAGCCTACATGAAGTCACCAGATAACAAAGAATATTCGGTCTTGGTTACACGACTAGGAGATAGACTAAAAAAAATAAAATGCACATAGGATTATTTGGGACTTAAGTGGCTCAAAAAGGTAACATGAAAATATAACAAGTCTTGAAGGGTTTAGGGTTTTAGCCAAATTTTGACACAACAAGACTTAGGTTTTTTAGCCAGAGGCCAGAAATAATTGTAGAGACAAGGAGAAAGAGCTTGGAACCATGGAAATTTTTTCAAGTGCTAATAGTGGCTCCATATGGGGATGCATGCCTCTTGCAAGAATAGAAAGGATTCAATATTTCTGGGAGAAGCATACCACCTACAATGAAGGAAACTAACCTAAGATAGAAAACTATAGAAAGAAAATATGTACATTCTTGCAGCAGAAAAGGAACTCAGCTATGCCACTTATTTTCTGATCTGAAGAAGTCAAATCAGTCCCGATGGTCTGAAACCGTCACAAAATCTCTGATCCAATTTGCCCTTATCATAGACAAAATTTTATGCTCCCTGGTCTGGAAACAAACTAAAACATTCTCTTTCATATGTCTGGTCATATTTATCTTCATTTTCCATCATCTCATCAGAAAGAAAATCAGCACATTTAGCATTAGAGCCCAATTGGGAATTAGACAAATCTGGAAAATCTAAAATATGCGGTATTTTTATGTTGCATTCATGAGATAAAAATAAATCTAGCCCAATGCAATTTTGATTAGTACTAAATTCAATGCTATGTCCTAGAGAAATATTTTCATCCAGCTAAGGAAAACACTCATTCTTTTTCATGCTGCTAGATTCATCATTGGATCTATTTGCATCAATAGGTTGCATGTCAAAAGAAAAAACATTATATTGGACTTAATGCAAACATTGAGGACACTCATAAATTGGAATATGATCTAGCCCATTCTCCAAAGAATAGGAGATAACCACTTCCTCTGGAAAAGGAAAATGCTAGACCTCATCTTCAAGCTTAAGACCTTGAACTTGTAAAGATCTCATATCAGTATCCAAGAAACAATTAGTAGATTCATCTTCATTTTCCTCAATCATATGAGGGGTTATGGTCTCCTTGGATACCTTAACATCCTTTCCATCTATATCAAAAGTTGCAAAAGATAGATCACACTGCATACTCCCTCCCATTGAGGCACTCCATTTCCTAGACAATAACATTCCATATTGAGGTGGAATATCAACAACTAGGACACTCATTGTCATTATCTTCTCTAGATATGTTGCCAATGTATAAGGAAAAGCCTTAATAGTACCAATGATAGTTATTTCTCTGGAGTCCATTTCCTGACATCTTCCATGAGGATTGTCAACTTGCAATCTCATTTCCTTCATTATCTCTACAGGCATAACAGTATTGGACACTCCTGAATCAATCATACAATTTTTTAGCATCTTACCATTAGTAACTAAGGTTAATAAAAAGGATTTCATAGCTCCCAAAGGAGTAGTGACATGATTTGTATTTAAGAAAATCAAATGGATCTTAGAAATGATCTCTTCTGATTCTTTTTCCTTTTTATCATTTTTCCCCTTATCATTTCCCTTCTTCTCACCCATCTCTGACTTCAGGGCCCCTGCATAAGAAACATTATTTATCCATGAGAGGAATTTATCTTTGTGCTCAGGAATCCTCATCATTTCTATAAAGGGAACTCTGACAAAGATCTGTGAAAACAATTGTCCCACATCAACAGGGGAGTAAATGTTGTTAGAGATATCCTGCTTGATAGTGACAACACTTTTATCCTCAGCTTGTGTATCCTTGTGTGGCTCAACCTCTTTGTTATCCTTTTTCATAGAGGACACCCTTATCTCTAGTGTCTTTTATTTAACCTTATGGACCAGATTTGGATTACTTGGTGCATCCTCTATTCTTACTGTTATTTTCTTTACACCCTCAACATTTTTTTCTTTTTATGGTGTCCTCTTAGGGCTTTCTCCTATCTCTTTGATAAGGATACCATCTAGTCTTCCATCCGCAATACCAACTGTCCTATTTCTCAAATTATAGTTACTCTGGGCTTGAGCAACCATGTCTGCTATGATTTGAGTGATTTCTTCTTTTGAAGGTCTGCTTGCTATAAAAGGTTATCTACCTTTTGCAACATTGCACATTACACTATTAATGTTTGTTTCCTTTTCATTAGATGAAAGCATATCTTGATCATCAAACTCCTCCTCATCTCATGAAGAAAACTCCTCATCTTGACCTTGGTCATTATATTCTTCACTTTTCAAATTTGCAGAATTCATTGCATTACCAACATTATCATATAGTTTTTTTTGTTAGAGTAATAGTCTATCGGGGTTACTAATTTAAATCATTATGATCTAATTAGTAACTTCCCTATTCACTCTAGTTTGCTTCAGCTAACCTTAGGCAGTTTCTATTTCTTGTAGTTTCCCTT
>MU225327.1:1527273-1539536 GCA_018584345.1 Thuja plicata | reverse complement strand
AGCCATGATCTCCTTACACACAATTCAAGATGTCAACACATCAAGTGGAGTGACACATCAACATGCCAACTAGACATGTACACTCACACTTAATTACATTATTTGCAAGAAAAAACATTTTACAAAAAAAATAATAAGAATAGGAATTATCCAAGGTTGAGACACCTTATTCCTAACAAGATACCATTATTGTTGAAGCAAAGTCTTGCATAATACATGGAAGAAAGTTATATAGCTATTTTATAAATCCTCTTTCTCACTTTAAGAGTATAGATGACATCATTAAAAATGAAAAAAGGACACTAGATGAAATGGTAAAGTATTGTGGGTCCTCCTCACAAAATGTCACTGAGTTGGATAAGGAAGTGTCCAATTTTTTGGACAAATTCAATGCGCTTGAAACTGAGAAAGCGAGAGTGTTGGGAAGATTTGGTGTGTTGAGGATTCTAATCACTCTGAAACTATGAAGTCTAGAGAAACAGCTTTTAGATATGGAGACAGTGAAGAAGGCTCTTACTAAAGACATGCCTACATAACTAAAGGCCACTAAGATTTCATATTTTTCTTTGAATGGTTTGATTCATGTTGGTAATGAGTATGAAAAATGCACTTAGTCAGTAGTTTGGTATTGTGCACTTAGTCAGTTTTCACTAAGTGTTCCCATCAATGTCCAAGGGGGAGATTGTTGGCAAGTGGATTTATAAGTTTAGCATAAAGTTTTTCATTTATGGAAACACTAATCATTGGCATGGTCACTTGAAGTACAATCCAATTTTGGATTTTCAGTTTTGTAAAATGACTAAGTCCAGGATGTAGTTAACAGGGTATAGTTACACAATTTTGATTAGCGAGCACAATATGCATTGAACTAAGTCATATGATCTTAGAAGTATGTTCTATGGGATGTAATTTACCTTTAGTTAAGGTCTGTTGGATTTTGGAGTTGAACAGAGAGAGTTACATTTTGTTGAAGTCATGCGAAGACAGTGCAACAGTGATACAAGAAAATGAGTGGTCGCGATGATTAAGGGAGTATTTTATGGAATCTAGAAGTGCTACTTTGGATTTGGATTGGATCCTACCCTTTTTTTTTATGTATGATCACCGAATATGTATTTTATATTTGGCTAAGTGTTGGACACATTTTGTGATGTACTTGTGAGCCGAATGAAAGAATCTTTGAGATCGAGTATATAAGTGAAGTTGTTTTATGATTCAAAGATAAGTGTGGATTGTGTAGATGCATTGTGATTTCAGAATTAGATACCATATGTTGCAGGATTTAACAGGGACTACTTGATCGTATCAGATGCTTGTATAGTTCATATTGATAAATCATTGGAACAGATAGTTTTGTTTTGTAAGAGCAATGAGCTCCTTCTATACCCCTAATAGGGTTTCTATTCTTTAACAATAATATGTACTAAATGTAATATTCAACTCCTAATAGGGCTAGGTCTCCTAACAGGGACACTATACCTTTTAGTGCATCATTTGTGGGTACTATCCCCACTGGGGTTTTCCCTTGGCCAGGGTTTCCTCATGAACAAATTATGGTGTTATGAGTTGGTTACTTTATGTGTATGTTATTCTTATTTTAGTAATAGCATGAATAAGTTTGAAATTTTTAAGTTTTAAATTAAAGCATTGGATGGGAGAGACAATAGCTTTCATGTAAGTGAGACAAAGAAAGCCAATTCTAACTTGAAATTTATTTGAAGTTGGGATGAAAACAAAGGTGACATCTAAGGATTCCTTACCAAATTCTATGAGGAAGGAAATTAAATTGTGGGTAGGATAAGTAAAACCATTGGAAGTCTTAATTATCACATCTAATTTTTCATACGAGTATTTTTGGGGGTGTCTTATATAAAGATGATATTCAAAAATAGAATTTACAATGAAATTAGGATTTATAAGGACTCCGCAAGAGGGAAGACCATTAATCTTTGCAATAATGTAAAGAGGACTATTAGGTGCCCTAATAGTATCCTTGGCATCAAATGTAATAAAAAGCTCTGGTTTTTGTTTGGATTTTGGTTGATCAATAAGGTTGAAAACATTGTTAGATTTAATACACTCATAATCATATTACACAATAGTATGAGAATCAACAAAAGTGGTGGAAGAAGATAGCAAAGAATGGGTAGATTTAATGGTATTGGTAGAATGAGAAGGTAAGGGATTAGTATAGATTTGAAATTTTTTCGTTCGGAGGGGAAATTGATTTTTTTTCTTGATCATTAATGCTCTCAACATATATAGTACTAAAATCAATAAGGTCTTAAAAAATAGATTTCAAATAAAAAAATTTCTCAATATCATGACTAGGTTGAAAATGGTATTGATAAAAAGCTTTGGGATGAAAGGATTTAGAACTCTGTTTAGATGGACCATTTATTTTAATGAGAGTAGTTGTTAAAACATTAGCATTAATGAAATTTCACATCATATTATGCAAATATTTAGAAAGAGGCGTAAAATTATGATAAAGTTAAAAAATAAATGACAAAGGAGCCACACCTTTAGATGCTACTTCCACATGCACATCAATGTTATTTAAAAAATTGTTGATCTTTATGAGACCTCTAGGTTTTTTAAAAAATTGGAATTATTGGGATATGGCATCACTCTTATCAATTAGAGCCATTAGAGTGGTGCTCTCAAAATGACTCACTTGGAGTTGATAATTATGAAGCACTGCACAAAATTGAGTAAAAGAAGAGAATTCAAAAAGAAAAATCTTATCTCTAATGTCTTTTGTAAATTAGCAATGAAAATACATTGAACATAAATATTAGGCATAGGATAACAAATCTGAGCATGTAAATGTTTATATTTGCCAATGAAATCAGTCATTTTTTATTTAACACCTTGTTGACAATGCATTAAATAAATCAAATAAATATTAGGACCAATATTGTTCTAGAATTGTTGAATGAGAGCATTATAAATTTTTTGAAATGAATCAATGGAATAAGGAGATAAAGAATAATATCATTGCAAGGCCTTATCTCTAAATGTTCTATTAAACAATTTAACGATGATTTTATGATCATGAGAGAAGTCACTACACAATGTTATAAATATTTTTCATTAGTCAAGTGATCGCCTTTTCTAAGTCTCTAAATGAGGTATTTCCATTTATTGAGGGATAATGGTATGAATGATGTCCAAAGAAAAAGGGATAGCAATGTCACAAGTGGAAATATTTAATTTACATTAAGTCACTGATGCAATTTATTTATGTAAGGATGAGATAATTTGGCCAATATTATTGATGGTGGATTATGTGGAGAGATTGGTATGGTACATATGTAAAATGTTTGGAGAATTATGGGAAATGGAAGGAACATTGGACTATGAAAATGGTATGTTGTTTTAGGTATGCATGAATGATGGTTGGTAAATACATGGAAAACTTGAAGGAGGGGGGATGATAGGATTAAGAATACTTCCAAGACTAACATGTGTAGGATTAATGATTGAAAAGGATATTTTCATGAGACGTGGAGTGAATGTAGGAACATTAGGTAAAAATTTATAAATAAGAATATAAATATCAACACTAGTGTTAACTTGAGAGAGACCAAGATCTTGAGAACAATATTTAATAGGTTTAACATTGTTATCAGTAAGATGGGAAATAGTACACAACAAATCAACACTATTCTCATAATTGTGAATCAACTTCCTCAAACCTTATACTAAGGAGATGCTTCCATATTATAATGTTCTTGACCTAAAAATTTCTCAAAATAATTGGAAATTAATTGCACTTGGGCAGGAGACACTCTTAAGGTTTCGTCTTCATCATGAGAAGAGTGAGAAGGTAGATTGGCAACCATATTGGGAATTTCATTAGTAGACATAATGGTATCATCAATATTCCTAGGAAGAAAAGAGTACTTGGTGTCAAAACAATACATAAGTATATGAATTCTTTTTTGTAAATAATAGTCATTGAGAGGGGGGTGAATCAGTATTGATAAAACTTTCAAACTTTTACTTATACCTTTAAATAGCAACAAAAGAAAATTCCAAACTATGAAGCATATAATTGTAACTGTAAACTAGAATTGCAATGAACAAAAGGACAATACATGCACACACATGACCAAGGTAAAAACCACAGTGGGGATTAAACCCACAATATTTTTACTGTAGTAGACAAGAGTGCTTTTTTAGGAGCTTACAGTATGTCACTATCTACGTGAATCACCCTATTAGGAGTGATTGATGCCTTATTAGAAGTATCAAAAGTCCTATTATAGACTACCGTGTTAGGACTTTGATCACACTTATGCAATGTTCACCCTATTAAGGGATTTACAATAAAGTCCTGCTAGAGACTACCATGTTAATGGATTTAGACTTGTTGAAACTATTAGGAAAACAACAAGAAAATTTGACCTGTGATATGAAATCCTCAATGCTAATCAGATCCTTGATGCTATATTCTTGTTCTGAGTCCAATCCTAAATCTTCTATGGAAATAGCTCTCTAATTGCATCTTAAGATCAAATTTTCAACAACACTTCAACTGCTTCTCAACAACTTAACTACTTCTTCTCTACAACAACAACTATCATCATATGGCCTTAAATATTGTCTTTACCTTAGACTATAAACCTAATTAGGGTTTTTTTTTACCTCCAAAATTTATTTATAAATCATAACTAACTCATAAAAACTTGAAATCCATACTGTGTTGGCCATAACAAACTTTAAGTTGTTATCCCCAATGTGAAATATTTCTTCAATATTATTGGCCAAATAATACCTTGGATTCATACAAAAATTTGTACACAACTACCTAAGAATTCACTTATTCAATTCCTTGAACAATTTACTATGTTTTTTATGTTGTACAGATTCACTGAATCATTCATCGACATAACTGATTTAGCCAATTGGTCAAAACTATTTAATAACCATTAGCTTTTACTTGTTCATTGAACTGACCGGTTAGTAGTATCTTCACTTTTTCCTGTACCAGTCTAACCTAAGAGTCGCGGTCACAAATCATAGTTCACCTGTTGTCTTTACACCTTCCAATGTACCGATAGAAAACTTGTCTTCTTTTAGTGATATGTCCTTCCCCTGTTATTTTGTTGACTGGTTACCTTTCTCACTTAACTTCTCTTTACCGATTGTATATAATTATGTATCGGTTGGTATAATTTCTTATACTTACACAAAGCATTATTACATATGTAATGGTTTTCCAACAATGAGAACCATGCTCCTTAAATTGCTATCAATTTCATCCACCAACATTCTTCTATCAAAATTCTCCTCCTTTGGCATTGATGGCAAAAAATTGTGAAATTTTAAAAACTTCAAAACCTATACTCCATGTCTAATTTCATACTCCCCCTGAATCTATAAGTCCCCTTTGTACCATAGACTATATATTGTATATACTTATCCCTTTTTTTTGAAATTATATACTCCCCCTTTTTTGGCAACAATGTTAGACTATGATCAAAATTGTATGTACAAGGGTGTTCATAACTTATAGTTTATCAAAAATAGTATTGAAATATACCTTAGCACTGGCAAGAGAATGCTCCCATGAATCCTTCAATATTGTTATGAAAATTTGATGACCATTTAATCTTGAAGTTAGATCCTCCATACTGTCAATTGTACTCATGTCTAGAGTACCTATCAATAATTCATCTTTCTTAAGACATGCTTGTATGATGTCCATGTGTGGAGTTAGAAATCCTTGTAATTTAAAAAAATTCATCCTTATCCTATCCTCTTCTTCCTTGAGTTCCATTTCCTTGTGTATCAAGTCTTTCATTTTTGTATTATGATCCATCATGGAACTGTTCAATGGATCCAATTGGTTGACAAGGGTAGCCAACTCAGTTTCTATCTCTTCCTTCTTTGTCTTGATCTCTACAGTGAAGTTGGTCAGAATAGATATTTTTTTAAAGCTTTTTCTAACCTCAAGTAATGAATCCTTGAGCTCCTTGACCAGTTCAAACAATGAAACCTTCTCAAGAGAAATATTTTGTAGTAAATTCTCCATCATCTCCTTCTCTAATCTCTTCTATGCTTGGTTTTTCATTTCCTCTTCCATGTCATGATCTATACTAGTGATTGCATCAACCAAAGTTTTGAGTTGATCAATCAAAGATTCTTCTTCATCAAGTTCTACATTAGGAACTAAATTATAAAGTATAGAAACTTCTTTCCTCAGTATTTTGTTCTCAAAATTCTTCTACTTTATCCTATTCTTTTCAGCCTTTTCAGCTAGCTTCCTTGAAAATAGTATATGTTCCCTTGGCTTTAAATTTTTAACATCTTTCTTCAGAATTGTAAATTCTCAATCATCTTCTTCCCCTTTATCTTCATCATCTTCTTCTTCATCTTCTTCCATTCTCTTCCTTTTCTTTTTCTCACTGGTATCCTCTTTTTCTCAACTCCATCTTTAGTACTTTGCTTACCTATACCAGTGTTACTTGTACGAGTTTCCTTGTTTGTCTCTTTGTCATGTTCTTGGTCTTTTTGTTGCATATCTTGTTCTTCATTTTTGCACATCTTTTTTTTTATCTTTGACCTATTATGTTGTGTCCTTTGGTTTTTCAGTGGTCTATGTCACCTGTTATGTTTCCTTTCTCTTTTTTGTTTCATCAATCTTGTGTGTTTTTGTATCAATATCAACAAGGTTTACATCAAGTGGGGTTTGAAGTGGTATATCTTCAGCTTCATCTCCAACCATAGGATAAATGGGATTATCAGTAAGATATTCAACTATAACATCATCTACTGACTCCTTTGTTAGGTCAATATGAGTAGCAACATTTGGAATACTACCTAACATATCTCACATTAACTCTTTCAAAGTAAATGTATCATCTACTTGAGATGTACCTACATTGTTTTTTACCTATGGTTGATTTACATTTTATATTCTTTTCCATATCACCACTATTTCTTCTTCAACATCCTTTTCCTTTCCAGCTAGTAATCTTGTAGTCCTATGGCCAATACTAAATTTTTATTTATACTTCTTAAGTGCTTCATCTACTTCCTTTATTGTGAAATGTGTCATAGTATAGAGAAGCATCCTTTCTCTTATTTACTTTTCAATTTCAACTGTAGATTCCCATCTAACATTAATTGCTTCATATAATTCATCAGCAATATGATATTTGAGTTGACTAGGTACTCTAATGAATTTGTGAAACTGAAAAATAATAGCACCCTTAATTATTCTCTTGTCTTCATCGGATAATTTAGAGAACTTAAAGTTACTAATGTTACCTATCATTCCATGTTCTCTAATTACCTTTATAGTTTCAGTAGCACTCTTAGGAATATTAAATTTTGTTTTTCCAGAATTCCCCATGTCTATAATCTCCTTTTCTGAATCAATCTTCTCACTATCTACCTCAGTCTTCTTTTTTCTAGCAGAGGTCTTTGTCTATCCTCGAGTTTTCCTCTTTTCATATGTCTTTTTTTTAGCTTGTGATACCTTAGGTGGCTTAGGGTTAGAAGATTGAACTTCATCAATATTTTCCATACTAGGCTCTTCTATCGATGGTAATTCTAGAGTCTTACTTTGAGTATCTTCTTGCTTCCTTTTCCTCTTAGCATATGCATCTAGAATGTTCTTATTTCTCTCACTAGTTGAACTGATACCTTCACCAGTGAAAAACTTCTCTTCTAGCCGACTTATGATCTTCTTTTCATTTATTTCTGTTCTTGGATTTTGTAGTTCTAAAGTTATTCTTTCATAAGCTTCCTCAAATGTGTCATACCTCTTTGCTTTCTTGTTGACCGGTAGTTTCAATAATGCTTCAAGGTTCAAGGTTAAAAAGTGTTCATCAATTTCATATCCCATTTTTGGTATCCATGAAATGTTGGTATCTACCGCTTGAATCTTGAAAGTGTCAGTGTCAACTAAGAAACAAATAGTATCTCTATACTTATCTACAATGTGTGGAGGAGTTATATACATCTTGTGCATTCTATCCTTAAAATCCTTAAATTATCCCCACATAGAATTCTTTAGGTTTTCACCTAGTTCACCTAAGTACTCAGTGATTTGATATAATGCATGTCTATTTTTCTTCCATGTTACCACTCCTTTACTAGGAAATAAATTCTGAACATAGAAGAACATAGATTCCAAAAGAGATCCAAACATTAGTGCTTGCTTCTTATTGGTCTAAATTATCTTCAGGTTATCCAATAGCTATGTTCTCACCATATTTTCTAGGTCATATATGGTTCCTTCTTTCACTATCTGGAAAACAATGTGAATAAATCCACAAGGCACACTATTCAACCGACTCGACTAGTAGACCTTGTAACCGACAATCATTGCTGAAAATCAAACCTCTTGATCTTCTATGTCATCTATCATCAATTGATTTATCCATATGAATTGATCATGAAAATGAATCAAGACATATCAAATCCAATCCTCCTTAAATATCTTTAAAAAGTTCAGAATCTGTGTCAAACTTTTCATTTGAAGATGTTTGAACTCGTCCTTAAGTTCTCCATTATTTCACATTTCCAAGTATTCCTTATGCATCTGTTCATTTCCTAACTCAACAATATTGCAATGAATAAATGTCCTTATGTCTTCAATCAACAATACACAAGGTGGAATTAGGGATAGGGCACTGATTTTGTCAACTTTTGTGGCCTTCAATGGGTGTAGCTTGTGTTCTAGTTTTGCCTCCTTTATTATCTCAATCAATTTAGGTGTATCAATCCTTGATGCCATAGTGATTCCATAGATTTCCTTCTTTGTAACTTAAACACACCACATTCCTTCACAATTGACCACCACTCTACTAAATAACTTAGTTAGGGTTTTCAAGTTCACAGTTAGATTCTTTGTACGTATTTAGCACAAATAGTTTTAACAATAGATCACAATAGATTATCACACTATGCTCCTGTAAAAACTCTTTAAAATGCAAGTTGAATAATTAATAGGTTATCCTATACTTTATTTTCCCAAAAAGTTTTCCAACATCTAGTTTGTACAAAAAATTTAATGCAGTTCACCGATATCACTCATTATCAATTATAACCTCCACCGATTAATGCTAAATGTAGCATTAGTACATAACTTTTTGCAAATGATAAAATCAGTGACACACAACAACTCAACTCTATTTAATTCATCAAAATTAACATCAATGCATCTCATTATGCAAATATATATTATCACTCATCATTATAAGGGACCAGTTAGATATAAAAATGAAATTCAATCCCTAAGCAAAACTTACTTGCTTAGTTTGAGGATGAATCCTCTGAGCTAGATGATGATGGGTTAAATGTCGATGCGTTTGCATCTTCTTTTCTTTCTTCCTTATTCACCCATATCTTTTTCATCTCATTCCTTACTTCTTCAACATTAACAATATTTTTACCTTTCCCATCTTCATTGCTTGGTGACCGGTTCCTGTACCAACAATCTCTTGCTAGATGTTTGACCTTTTGACAATAAAAGAATACCATACTTGTTGTCCTCCAGGGTCTGGAATTACCTCTAGGATTACTCAATTGACAATTCATAGACATGTGTTCATAGTTACCACAAATAGTGCATGTGACATTCATGTTTCCTTCTCTTGTTAAAACATTCACCGGTTTGTTAGGTATCCTTGATCTATAATGTTCTCCCTTGTGTCCAAATTTGTTGCGTGTGTAACAATAGCCATTGAAATTTCCTTCAAATGATCTACTATTGGCTCTTGGTCTGCACTCATAAGCTTGATGACCATACTTATTTCAATTGTAACAATAACCATCAAAATGATTTGTTCTTGGAATATTCACCATTTTTTTTTACATACATTAGCAGTGTGTCTAGGATTTCCAAAATTGTAGAAAGTGGGTTTAGTAGGCTTCTTACCTTGTGGACTAGTATAAACCTTAGGAATATTTTATTGTTTCTCAGCACCAGACTTGGAGGATTCTCCTTTTTCAAAAATTTTGTCACCAGTATATCCTAGGCCAAAAGTATCTCTAGGTCACCTTTGATTCTTCAATTCCTCATCTATCTTCTGCAAAATTTGTTCATAATGCTTGAGTTTTTAATTTGTCTCTTTCAATATTCAAGTCCTTCTTCAATTGTTCATTTTTCTGCCTCAATGTTTCATTCTCAGTACACATTTGTATGTTTTCATCATTGGTGTCACTTAGCTATTCACTTAGTGCATGGTTCTTGTGTTTCAACCTTTGAAGTATAACATCCTTTTCTCTGATCAGATCTTCAACATTCTTCTTTGCAGTTTAAATAGTCCTTTTTCATCGTTAGCAACTCTCATGCCTTCAATCACTTCACACATCCTTATGGCTTGATTTTCTTGTTCTCTTTTCATATTTGTTACTTCTCTAGATAGGATCTTGTTATTTTCCATCATATCTTCTATTGTAGTATCAGTATCTTTAGATTTAATACTTCCTTCAGATAATTCATCAATACTATCTAGACTTTCTTTTATTTGTTAAGACAATTATTTTCTCTTTTCTAATGAGACCTTTATCTTTTTATTGAATTCCTCAACCATCTTATTGGTTGCCTCCAACTATCTTTCATTCCTATAGCTTTCCATCTCCTCAGATCTACTCCCCAAGTTCTCAAAATTTTCCTCTAGAGGTTCTGAGATCTGATACTAATTGTTGGAAATAATAGGTACTGAGAGGGGGGTGAATCAATACAAATAAAAATTTCAGACTTTTACTTATACCTTTAAATAGCAACAAAAGAAACCTCCAAACTATGAAGAATATAATTGTAACTATAAAGTAAAAGTGCAATGAATAAAATGAATACACATGCACACACATAACACTCTGGTTTTTATCATGGAAACCCTTGGTCAGAGGGAAAAACCATGGTGGGGATGAAACCCAAAATATTCTCACCATAGTAGAAAAGAGTGCTCTATTAGGAGCTTATAATATGTCACTTTCTAGGTGTCTCGACGTATTAGGAGTGAATGATATCTTATTAGAAGTATCAAAATTCCTTTTATAAACTACCTTGTTAGAGTATTTTGATCTCACTTATACATTGTTCACCCTTTTAAGGTATTTACAATAAACTCCTACTAGAGATTGCCCTGTTAAGGGATTTAGACTTGTTGAAACTATTAGTAAAACAACAAGAAAATTTGACTTGTGATATGCACTCCTTAATGCTAATCAGATCCTTGATGCTATATTCTTATTCTTAATCCGATCCTAAATCTTCTCTGGAAATAGCTCTGTAATCGAAGCTTCAGATCAACTTTTCAACAACACTTCAACTGCTTCTCAACAACTTAACTACTTATTCTCTATAGTAGAAACTATCATCATATAGCCTTAAATATTGTCTTTACCTTTGATTGTAAACCTAATTAGGGTTTTTGTTTCCCTCCAAAATTTATTTATCAATCATAACTAACTCATAGAAACTTGAAATCCTTACCACATAAACCATAAAAAACTTTAAGTTGTTATCCCCAATGTGAAATATTTCTTCAATATTATTGGCCAGAATATACCTTTCATTCATACACAAATATGTACACAACTACCTAAGAATTGACTTATTCAATTCCTCAAACAATGTACTACATTTTTCATGTTGTCCAGATTCATTGAATCGTTCACCGACATAACCAATTTAGCCAATTGATCAAAATTATTTAATAACCTTTATATTTTAGATGTTGACTAAACTAACTAGTGTGAGTGTCAAATGATGCACCTGTTGCCTACGACACAACACTTCAATAAGTCATTAGATTAGTGAAAAATAGCATAAAAGAGCAAAGGTTAGATACAAATCACTAAAACTGACTTATTGCTCCCTATCTAGGAAGAGTTTGAAAAATGCCATAATCATGCCCTCAGATTATGCACCATTCAGTGACAATACACTCCTAAGAATGAGAGATTTAATTGAAAATTAAACTAAATGATTAGAAAGAATGTAATTAAGCTATGAAAACTGACATTATAACAATGCATGGAATTGAAACTAAAATTCTATAGATATCTAAACAACATAACAATGCAATTCAACTCTAAAAATGAGGGTCATTTGCTCTCAAAAATGTCTTCTATTTATAGAAAGAGGGGTTGAAAATGGGTGGTTCAGATGCAAAGCTGAAGAGAGGTCATGATTCCACTAGAAGAGAGCACATGGATTGTGCTTCTTCAAGTGCATCAAATTGTGACACTTGTCACAATATTATTGGGTTGAAAGTAGGGAGGAATGTGACCAT
>MU225327.1:1447428-1486311 GCA_018584345.1 Thuja plicata | reverse complement strand
TAATTATATGGAAAATGATCATAAGAATTTTTAGCACTCAGTTGTTAATGTTTTAATCTTTTAAGAAATGTTTTGAATGGAAATTTGATATCTACTTTTTGTGGACAGAATTCAGTTGCACAAAACAGAGATGCAGATCCAAAGTCCTTGGGAGGTAAAGGAATAAATTCAATGAAGAGGGTAAAAGGAAGTTTGGGAAAGCTCAAAATAGTTACAAGTAAAAGAGAGGGTGGAAAAGCAGCACCTGCTACTACAAATGGTGCCTTCTCACAAAGGTAGATATTCAAGGCTGATAAATTTGATAAACTTATTACAATTTAATAATTAGTGGGAAGGTCTAGGATGTTGTTTAGATAAATCAGTTTCTATTCTAGGCAACTCCCATTTTCTTACCTTCTTATGTTTATAACTTATATGTTAGTGATCTAAATAGAACTACTAGTTTCAGTGGGGACAGTGGCAGTGAAGGTTCAAGTGAAGGTAGTGAGGAAGGCAATTCACTAAATGTAAGAAAAATTGTTCTGTATTTCTTGTACAAAAATGTATGGATGTTGATCTCATTATTTTCTCTCTTTTTTGGGTTACTTTTGCAAATACCCTTGTGCTGTTATGTATTATTTTACAAAGATGTTGTATTCTTTTCTGGATGTGTCTTAGGGGTTGGAAACTGGGAGGAAAAGAAGTTTTGAATCACTAACCATGAATGGTATGTTAATCTCTAAGTTTTGTTGATGATTAGTGCCCAACACTTAGTCATTTCATTAGGCAGTTTTAGTTGTCTATCACTATGGCTAAGCTAAAACTATGCAAGGCCGAGCAACATTGTCGAGTAGTTTTCAGTATGCCTAGTTACATTGCTGAGCCGAGTAGAGACAGAGATGTTAAGTGTCGAGCGACAGAAAGCCAAGTGTCGAGCAGAACATTTTTTGTATACTTGTCAGGAATGATACAAACTTAAAGGATAAGCGATCCAGCCGACTTGTATAAGCTTTTTAGGCCAACATTGTATGCATTTAATATTCTCATATGGAGTTAATTATAAATTTAATTGTTTTATCCTATGCATCACTCATTGTAAGCATTAATTGTTTTACCATCAAGGCATGGATATCAGATCTTGATCGTTGATCTAGATCTCACTGTTAGATCTGTATAGATATATTAGATTGCTTTGAAACCCTATTTTTGTGTGTGTGCAAGAGGCAGAAATGAAAGTATTGAAGTGACTGCATTTTGAAGTGAAATGCATAGAGGGTTATTTTGTTCAGAAGCAGAGATTAAGCAGATCATAACACAGTGAACAGCAGAGTAAAGATATATCAGATTATAAGATTAGAAGAGATACTGAAAAGAGGAGATCTATCATCAGCATCAGAGTGCATATCGAAGGATCAATACTTGAGACTTTCTAATCATTGTATCAGGTGAAAATCTCTTAACAGAGTGTTTTTAGCAGGCCTTTATTTATCTCTTAACAGAGTGCTTACTTCATTATAAGTTTAAATCCTTTAACAAGGTAGATTGTAATGATCTGAAGCTTTTAACAGAGTAGACCTTTCACAGGGTAGATTACATTTTGTAATCAAACATTGTAACCTTAATAGGTACACTTTATTACTGTAGTAGTGAAGATTTTTGTGGATGTCATCCCCACCCCAGTTTTACCTATTTGGGTTTCTGGGTTACCAAATTATTCTGTAATGTGTTACTTATTTCATGGTGTGGATGCTATCTAAGATTACATTAGATTCATTTATGTATGAATGTGTTATCAGTTTGTTTTAAGTGTTTATATTTGAAGATCTGATTCACCCCCGCCCCCCTCTCAGTATCTTGCTTTCCCATTATTGTATTTCCAACAATTGGTATCAGAGCTCGAGTTCTCTAAAAGGTTATAATCAGCTTGAGAATATAGATCTTGAAATGGAGATCTAAAAGATGGGTAAAGTCATTGAGAATCAAAAGATTGATGTTCAGCTAGCACTCCAACAGCTTGAGTCTGCAAGACAAGAGTTAAGGAAGTCCTTAACTGCAAGGACAGATTTGGCCAAACAAATGAATGACACTCATTATCAGGAAGAGGATACTACAAATCTATTTTAGAATGGAGACTCTACTGAGAGCGATGAAAAAATAGCAGATCTACTAGAAAAGAACAGTGCACTACGTGAAGAAGTCAAAAATTTGAAGAAAGAACAAGAAGCCCAATCAATAAGAATGTGTGAAGTTTTTGAATAGAAAAAGAAAGTCAAATATGACAAGGCTATGGAAGAAGAAGACAAGAGAATGCTAACTACCAGACTTGATGAAAGAACACATGATGTGCAAACCATGACAGTCAATCAAGTGGACATGGAAAATCAACTACTACTTGCAAATTAGGAGATCAGCAGGAAAGACTTGGAAATTTTTAATCTTAGATCTGAGAACAGTCAATTGAAAGATGAATTGAGATCTGAGAAAGAAATCAATAATAGAGTGAATGATCCAAGTGCTTCTATGAACTACTTTGAACAACTGCTAGAAGCATCAAGAAGACCTAAAGACTCTTCTAGATTAGGTCACACTGAACAACATACAACCACTAAAGATGGAGAATCATCTAAGATAGGTGAAAGAAAGAATGCAAAGTCGAGAAACAAGAAACCTATTAGTCACTAGTAGAGAAAAACTATGAGGAAATATGTTTTCTAGTTGACATAGATAACAATTATATCAAGGAAGTAATTCCTAGAATAATGTGTTTGGAGTCATTTCCATATGAGATTAATGTTGATGAAGCATCATCTGCCATCATTGCACTCCTAGTCGAGGCAATTGACACCACAGCAGAGAGATTTGGAAACTATGATGAAGCTAAGGCTAAGATCTCTAGAAGTTTGAATGAAGGAACTATGGAGAGAAAAAGAATGAAGATAGTGAAAAATCAAAAGAAAATGATTGGCTTGGGTAGTGATGAAGAACCTGAGGATGCACCTCTAGTTCTATCCACTGGACAAGGTGAGGATATTTCTACTGAGGAGGAAGTCAGTGCATTAGAAGAAATTACACAGAAGGCTAAGGGCGAGAAGCCATCAATTGTCATTGTAACCAAGCCTAGCCGAGCAAAACCTAAGGTTACACCTCCTATAACTAATCATCCAAGGACAAGAGAATCTACTGCTACTTCCCTAGTAGAAGTGCAAACAAAAGTATATGGCAAGAGAAAATTTGCAGAAAGTACTTATGGTAAGGAAGCAAAGGTTTCTCCTAAGGCTAAGCTGAGTAAGCTAGCAAAGAGACCAAGAAGGAAATTAAACTTGCAAACAGATAGTGATGAGGAGATGATAGAAATAGATGTACCCAGCAACATACCTATAGCTTAGTTCAAGAAACCAGCAAGCATTGATGAGGTATGTGATACGTTAAGGAATTCAGCAGGGTTAGCAACATTTAAGTTCATCAAATATGACAAGTTGGAAATAGTAGATAGGCACAAAGTTCAGGAAGCACTTTTGGACATGATGAGCACCTTTAAATTGACTCCTACAGAGAAAGGAAATCATGTGCCTGATGAACTATATGACTTTTCATCAAGAAAATGGGAATTTTCACTTGCCACTGAGAGACAAATCTGAGAAGGAACATTAGCCAAAATAATTCCTGACTTAACCTCTAAACAACTAGCCAAATTCATTGAGGAGTACAAGAATAGGTTTGTTCCCAAACTTAGAGGATATTTTGTTTTGAAGAATGATGTAGAAGGTTTAGTACAGCAGAGTACAAGGATCTGGAAAGAGATTTTTGGACTGATTGTTCCAAAAGACAAGAAATTTGGTGAAGGGACATCTGAGCCCAAGGCACAAGAAGTTGAAGAAAAGACTACTCCTGAACCACAGATAGTCAAAGAACAAATTGCCACTGAATAGGAAAAGACCAAGGATGCATTGGATGCAACAAACTCTATTGATCTGACTGCATATAGTCCTTTGGATTATATAGTTGATGATCCAAGCAATTTGAATGCCGAGGAACAACAGATGTTGAGTGGAAAAGACACTGATTCGCCTATTAAGGCAACTGATATAGAAGAAGGGAAGACCACAGCATCTAAGGAATTAATTGAAGTTGTTAGCGATTAGAAAGGTGAAGAGAAATAGAAAACAACTGAACAAGAGGTAACTTCACAAGATCCACCTATTTTAGAGGTTGTGAAGATAGTTTTAGATATTGGAGTTGCAACAACAGATGTTGTTGATAAGCCTAAAGAAGAAGAGGCTGCACAAGTGTTGGTTGAGTTACCACACTCTGCATCATCCATTCCCACAAGTCCTAAAACTGGTGGTATGTCAAATCCATAGACTATATTGATAGAATTGAAGGAGGCATTGGATATAGAAACTGTCAAAGGAAAAGACATTATGCTGCCGAGCATAAATTCTCTTGAAATGAAGAAGAAGAAGAAGATCTTGAAGAAGAAGTCACAGATTTTAGATGTAACATAAGATGAGGTCATTGTTATTCCACAATGGGATCCCAATGAGTTATCTTTTGAACAAATTGGGACTCTTCAAGAGTTGCTTAAAAGGAAGAAGAGATAGGAAGAGATGAAGATAGAACAAAAGCAAAAGTAGGTATTGCATGACATCAAAGACATATTTACAAAAGCTTTTGACTTAGAGGATGAAACACCTCAAGCTCCAATCATAGATCAACTCATCACCATTGTACAGAAAGTAACAGATGAGGACATAGATAGCAATGAGAAGCTTCTACAATGGTCCAGGAGAAGATTTGAGAGCAAAGTTCTAGAGAAGATCTCAAAAGAGATAGCAACGAAATAGGTTGAACTTTTTGTTCTTGTAGAAACCTTAGAGAAAGTTACAGCCGATGTCTATTCTTTGTATAGGAAATTATGTGATGTTGAATTTTTCACAAAGGATAATTTATAGCTTGTTAAGAAGCTACAGTTAGATTTGAGTTCAACTAGTAATACTTTAGGTAAAGATACTACATCCAGTTCTTTACATTTTAATAAGTTGATTAATGCACAAAGGAGAATAGCCAAGCTTATGGCTGAAGATGGTCACATAAGGGCCAAGTTGATAACTATTTAGACAAACTTGTTGCCTCATTTGGAGGTAATACAGAAGGAACTCTCAAAAGCAAAGGAATTATCATAGAGCAATGCAAATCTATTAACTGCAGAGAGTGTAGTGAGTCTAGCTACCGAGCTAGAAATCAAACTAGAAGTTATGAAGGTTGCAAAGGACAGCTAGGATACAACATTTGAATCCACCTTGCAGCTTCATAAGCAGTTTTTGGATAAGTATAACTTAACCCCACCAGCAATCAGTGACAAAAACAAGGCAGAAGTTAGTAAGGAAGTTAGTACTACTGAAGGAGGAAGCTAGTACAGAAGTTGGTAAGGAGATATGAAAGGATACATCAGTACAGCAAAGGTACACTTGTATATAATTTTTGAAGGTATTGTAAATGTTTTGTATAAGTATATTCCTAGGGGGAGTACTTAGCATACTTGGGCAATATTTTGATGAAATGAACAGAAGTAATGATAAGTGTTTTCGCCACTAATATCAAAGGGGGAGATTGTTAATCTCTAAGTTTTGTTGATGATTAGTGCCCAACACTTTGTCATTTCATTAGGCAGTTTTAGTTGGCTATCACTGTGGCCGAGCTAAAACTATGCAAGGCCAAGCAACATTGTCGAGCAATTTTCAGTATGCCTAGTTACATTGCCAAGCTAAGTTACATTGTTGAGCCGAGGAGAGATAGAGATGTTAAGTGCCAAGCAACAGATAGCCAAGTGCCAAGCAAAACAATTTTTGTAAACTTGTCAGGACTGATACAAACTTAAAGGATAAGTGATCCAGCCGACTTGTATAAGCTTTTTAGGCCGACATTATATGCATTTAATATTCTCATACAGAGTTAATTATGCATTTAATTGTTTTATCCTATGCATGACTCATTGTAAGCATTAATTGTTTTACCATCAAGGCATGGATATCAGATCTTGATCGTTGATCTAGATCTCACTGTCAGATCTGTATAGATATATTAGATTGCTTCGAAACCCTATTTTTGTGTGTGTGCAAGAGGCAGAAGTGAAAGTATTGAAGTGACTGCATTTTGAAGTGAAATGCATAGAGGGTTATTTTGTTCAGAAGAAGAGATTAAGTAGAGAATAACACAGTGAACAACAGAGTAAAGATATATCAGATTATAAGATTAGAAGAGATACTGAAAAGAGGAGATCCGTCATCAGCATCAGAGTGCATATCGAAGGATCAATACTTAAGACTTTCTAATCATTGTATCAAGTGAAAATCTCTTAACATAGTGGTTTTAGCAGGCCTTTATTTATCTCTTAACAGAGTGCTTACTTCATTGTAAGTTTAAATCCTTTAACAAGGTAGACTGTAATGATCTGAAGCTTTTAATAGAGTAGACCTTTCACAGGGTAGATTACATTTTGTAATCAAACATTGTAACCTTAACAGGTACACTTTATTACTGTAGTAGTGAAGATTTTTGTGGATGTCATCCCCACCCTAGTTTTACCTATTTGGGTTTCTGGGTTACCAAATTATTGTGTAATGTGTTACTTATTTCGTGGTGTGGATGATATCTAAGATTATTTTAGATTCATTTATGTATGAATGTGTTATCATTTTTTTTTAAGTGTTTATATTTGAAGATATGATTCACCCCCCCTCTCAGTATCTTGCTTTCCCATTATTGTATTTCCTACATGGTATGCTTATATCTAATTTTTATTTAATTATTTCATTTTAGGCACTTGATGTATTTTCACGAATCCAGCTACTTGTACTTATCAGACAGTCACAATCTTCTAGTTTTTGGATGAACTAATTTGCTAATACTAATTTTTTTACATTTATTTGGCCAACGTCGCTAATGAAATTATCTCAATAAAGCACATGAAATCATGGTTCCAAAATAAGTAAAACCACAATTACTGAAAATAGTGACACTAGGATCCACTAAACTCTTAAAAACTCTAAAGCGACACTTAAAAAAATACATGCGACGTTGAGGTATCAGAAATTGCCGATGGCTCGACGTTGCATGTATAGAAAATTCATCGCACGTCTGTCATAATTGTGACACTCATATTGCGACGCCTAGGGGTCGTAATAGCGACAGATAAAATGTAACAACAGCATGATAAACATTATAGCTGGCTCATATTGTGACACATAGACATCACTTTTTTTAGACATGCGATGAATTTTCTATACATGCGACATCTAGCTGTCAGACATTGCTGACAGCTCGACATCACATGTATAGAAAATTTGTCGCACATCTAAAAAAAGTGACAGTTAAGATGCGACACCTATGGGTTGTAATGGCAACAGATAAAATGTGACATGTCGTAATAGTGACAGATAAGATGTGATGCCTATGTGTCGTACTAGCGAAAGCTAAAAATGTAACGATAGCATGGTAACCATCATAGCCAGCTCGTATTGTGACAGTTAGTACCATCGCAATAATGATAGATAATACGATCATCGTTAATTCTGACACCAAAACTGCAACACTGGTCTCTGTTGCTAGGTCGATGGGATAGTGTCAGAAAAGTGACGCATAGCTGTCAAAAAGAGGCCTCAAATGTACTA
Organism: Thuja plicata; assembly: GCA_018584345.1. Classification (NCBI taxonomy): domain Eukaryota; kingdom Viridiplantae; phylum Streptophyta; class Pinopsida; order Cupressales; family Cupressaceae; genus Thuja; species Thuja plicata. The sequence continues at coordinate 1,478,662 of MU225327.1, read as the reverse complement.
GTGGGTGGAGTTGGTTGATTTCCTAGAGGTATACCATCGGTCAAAGGTTCCTTTCCACTTCATAAGTTATATGAGTTTCGATCATAATTCTGGAAGGTGTGAACTTCAGAATACTCAGGCTCATTCTCCTTCTGGAATGGGAACACAAACTCTTCTTCTCATGTATAGGTGTCTGAACTTTCCCCATTTCTAGACTCATAGGAGTCAAACATCATGGTGTCAAACTAAATGGGTGGCTCCTCTAGGTTTGGATTATAGGGGTTTCTTCCATATCTATCATTACCTTGGCATAGATTAGGAGCCCCAAAAAAATTGGCCTCTATGGCCTCATAAGTATTAGCATTATCTGTAGGTATGCTACCATTGTTGGGTCGAGTGTTCCATGGTCTATTGGGTCTTTTCTACCCAAATGGCTTATCCTATGAATTTTTTTTTATTTTTTTAGGTGTTGAAACTCTGATTCTAGTTCTGGGGGTAAGCATTTAGACCAGTAGGTGCTTGTTGGTACCTAGTTTGGTTTTGTGAGGGATTCAACTTCATCCTGGTGAGCTCATTTATGAGTTGGGATAGGTTTTTCTTCATGGCATCCAACTTGGAGGCTAAGTGAGTATCAGATTCAGTTTGGGGCACAACCCTTTGCTCCAAGAATGTTGTCTTATGAGCCTCGTAACCAGAATAGGTGATGGATGGGGGTGGGGTTGTGAATGGTTGTGTTGGATTTGGGTTTAACCAAGGCATGTGGGTGGCCAAAGCTTAACTGCTTGAGGAAAATGGATGCGGGGTAGCGATGTTGCTAATGGTAGGCACAGTTGCAAATTTCCCTTCTTGTGGTTCCATTTGTTGTGTAAATGTTATGGCCTCATTATACACCTTTTCCATCATGTCTCTATCCGTGAGGGGAAGTCTTCTTAAAAAAATCAAGTGAAGGGGTCCAGGGCTTTAAGGTAAACTTGTATGATGGCTGCCTCTGGTATAGTGTAAGAAGCTTCCAATTTTTTATGCGTCTTGTGAAAATGACGATTTAACATTTCAATGGGATCCTTAGGATCTTTTCTTGTTGTTATGAATTGGTGATGTGTCATAGCAGGGTTGACATACAACTTAAACAGGTTAAGAAATTTGGTTACAAATTTGGGCCATGCATAGATAGATCCTTGTGGCAAGTTTAGGTACCAGTTGTATACAAACTCCCCCAAAGTGTATGGGAATAGGCGATAGACAACATCTTGGTGGGAAATCGCTTTGCGGTTACAAATTTCTTTAAAGGCATGGATGTGCTCTTTTGCTATCCTTGATTCTCCATTTATAAAATGTGTGCAAAACTTCTCCAGAATTTTGGTCAATTCATAGAGCTGCCCAATGAAGTTTAGTGGTGAGCTTTATGTGTTAGCGAAGAAAGCCATTAGACGAGGTTGTTGCAAATTCTTATTTTGGTTTACATCTATGAGGACAGTCAGGATAGTGATGTGTGATTGTTGTCCAAGCGGATTCTAAAAATTGGTAGGATGGTGAGAGGGGTTCTCTCTTGTCTTTCCTTTCTCCAAGCGGATTCTAAAAATTGGTAGGATGGTGAGAGGGGTTCTCTCTTGTCTTTCCTTTATCACTGCGAGCTCTGCGGTGGTGAGTGAGTTCAAGGAACTCACCTCTTTTCAGAGATAATCTAAGCACTCACTTGAACCATTCTAGAGAGAAAGATCTGATGTTATCCAGCTTTTCAGTCTTTTGGCCCTCCTTCTAGCACCACTTCTATTGAGCGTTGTTTTTACATAAGTCAATAGCTAGGATCTTGAGATTCAATTTTCTCTCTTGAAATAATAACGAATTTATTCCTAAGGTTCTCTGGAGTCATGGTCCACCCTTCTTCGTAATTCAGTTGAAGATAAATGTGAATGTTCATGAGGAGGCCTTTGCTGGTACTTTCAAGACATCAAATTGAAAAATAACTTTAGTACTTTTTTTTTGTATTATTTGAAAGATGGTAATTCTACTAATGATATAAATTTGTGTTTAAAACTAAAGATGGGTCCAATTGCTTTTAGATTTATGACAGAAATTTAAAAGAGTGGGGTAAAAAAAGAATGAAGTAATTTTTTTAAAATGAAATCCTAACGGACATAAACCATAATTAATCCTTCCTTGTTAATTCTAATGATGGAGAGATTTGGGACAAACCCACTAGATATAAATTAGACAACATCGCAATTATATACCCAACAGACACAATCATTTGGAGAGAAAACATATTTACGCATGCAAGATTTTCAAAATCTATCAAATTGTGAAGTCACCAAGATGTGTACACACACAAGACAAATTTATCATTGATCCCAAAAGATGATCTTTTCCATACATTCATCACAACAAGGTAGATAAACAACAACAAACTCCAATTTAAAGAATTACAGATTTGAGAAACAATAAACACAATTTTCTCTTTGAAAAGAATTAATAAGCAAACATACATTCATCAATTTCGTAGATAGAAGAAAAATATCACACCATGAATGAAGCACCAATTGTAGATCTTTATTGCATCAAGAATTCGACCCTAATACATTTTTTTTTCTTAAAATATATAGATTTCCGATCTACAAACTCTGAACCCTGAAACTAGGGCATCAGAGGCTCTAAAAACAATGAAAACAAACTAAAACTAAAGCTTGCTAAAGGAAACTATTGCTAAACTAATACTAAAACACTTGTATGGATCCTTGATCCATTTACAATTAGCTTGCCCATGAAACTAGGGTCAAAATCGTTAAGAAAAAAGAAACAGAGGAGTTGGAGTTCCCTTGTTTTTAACTGGAGTCTTCTTCTTGATCACTGAGTTCTCCCTTGGAATCTTCATCTAGGATTCTCTTCGAGGTGGGAACTGATAGAGGACCCTTAATCATTGCAAAACAAACTCCAGTTATGCATCCATCTAATCTGAAGTTCTATTTTCATGTAAAAAATTGATCACACTGGAATGGCCCAGAATTCGGGCCCCGACCTCTGCCCAAAAATTTTCCAAGTGAAAATTTGACTAAGTGTGGAACCAAAATTTGGGACCCCCAAAATTTTAGACTTTCAAAGGCCGAAAGGCCGAAAAAACTAGCCTTGGAAAAATGCTTAAGTCTGGATGAATTCACCCCTAAAAAAATGGCTAAGTCTGGATTGAGAAATTAGTTTGGGAACACCTCTAGATGAGAAGCTTTCAACCTCTATACTATTTCCTATATTTATTCAAAATTCACTTCTTTCCTTTTCACTTTGGCAATGTGTCGTTCTTTCTTCTCTCTTAAAATGGTCCATTCAGAAGCGAAGAACTTGATCTCTTCTTCATGCTTATAATTCCTTTGCATATCCTCCTTTGAATAGAAAAGCTGGTGTAGGTCCTCTTTGGTTGGGCATAGAATTTTATTTTCTTGGTCTCGGTATAACTCTAAGTCAATACATGTGAAGAAGTTATCTATTTCTTCTACCCATTTCATAATGTCCTTATGCTTTTTATGTATGCAGTCTAGACACTTTTCACAAACCCTAATTGTTTTGGCTATGCTCTTAATCCAGGTGCCAAAATTGTCTAGCTCTATGCCTTCATATACCTTGACCAAAATTTGGAAGCATTGCTTCTTGATTGTCTTGAGGTCCCGAAAGGTAGTTTTCCATTTGGTCAATCTTGAATATAACCCCACATCACTCTCCTATTGGAAATTAGTTGAGTAAATGAGAGGGGAGGGGTGAATCAGTTACCACAAAAACAAATCCAAGTCCCTTCGATGTCTTAAACAATTTTATCATGGTTTCTTAGTTAACATAGATATTCTACTGTCACTCAGTTAACATAGCAAATATTAAGATATTAACTATGATTATCCTTTAGTAATTAATTGTAGAAACATAAACCATAAAGAAAATAACATGTACACAGATAACACCAAGATTTAACATGGAAACCCAATATGGGAAAAATAACCAATTACAACTAGTTACTATTTTTCACTCTTCTGAAGTGAGTCCTATTAAGAGCCAACCCTATTAAAGGTTACAGTATAAACACACTTTTAGGTGTGACCGTGTTAGAGGATATAATCACCCTGTAAGGAGTGGCCTTCTGAGAGGTCTTTAAACACTTCAATGTAGAAATATCACCTTGTGAGAGGATTTACAAAAGACTATTTTGATTAAGTAAAAGCAAGATTTGAAAGGTCCCAAAACCTTGTACAAAAGATCAGAGGATAGACAAAGCTGATCAGTCTACTCTGTTAAGATATTTTGGTTCACTGCTACAATTGTTAGAGAGTAACAATGGATTGACCTCTTTTTTTAAGTAATTGTCTTTGCTGATTCATATCTCTTCTCTGGCTTATAAGACTTTATCCTCACTGATCATATATTCTATTGCAGCTCTGTATGTTTTGTCCTTAATCAAAATCCCATCTTATTTCACCTCCACACTTCATGTCATAAACACACACATCTCACACTCATTCAATCCAAACTTGACCTTGTATTTATATGATAAGCCTTGTCAATTTGACCACAATAACCTTTCAAATAATCAATAAAACTTAAGTTTGTCAGTTGCATATAACCAATTAACCATAAAATATAAACTTTTGTTAGTCGGCTGTCACTGAAAGCATAACTCGGTTAATATTGAAATCCTTCATTGCCTGACCAATATTGTAATGCCCAAGTGAACTCGATTAGAACTGAAAATCACTTTGGTCTTGTTTAGTGCCTGAGAGATATTAGCATACACTGACTATTCTTGGATAAGATTAGACATTTGTGTAGACATCACTATATTTGTGTAAACATCAATGACAATACACAATTGAATAATTGTCATCAACAATCTCCCTCTTTGGTATTGATGGAAAAACAACATGTCATAATACAAAGAATTATAGAGAAATAGACACAAGAATCAAATTTTATTAATGCCCTTAGCTTCATTCTTATTCTCGTCTAGAAAACTCCCTTTGTCTTCATAATCATTGAAATACAGATTTCTCCCTCTTACATTAATCTCTATTTTTAATAAAAATTTCTCCCTCTGTCATCAATAATATTTTCCCTTAATAATTTATTTTGGCATGACATCATTAACTCTCCCTCCTTGACAAAAAATTCCAAAGACACCATCCAATACATATCCAATGAATTTGTAATGTACCTATTTGTACTGATTCATATGCAATAAGCTTTGAATATCTGCATCAACATGTTAAATCTATTTTGTAGCTCAGTTGATGCATCCCTAATCTATCCATTAGTGAGCCTCAGTTAGGGGAATCACCCCTATATTTCCTCTAAGATACAAGAATTCATCCTTAGGTAATGGTTTTGTGAATATGTCTATAATTTGTTCTTTATTATTCACATATTCCAACCTTACTTCCTTGTCCTAAACCAATTCTCTCAAGAAATGATACTTTATTGCAATATGTTTAGTATTAGTATGCATCACAGGGTTCTTTGAGATGTTAATAGCACTAGTGTTGTCACCGTAGATAATAACTAGTTCTTTGATTTCCTCCTTCATACCTGACAACAATTGTTTGAACCATATGATATTTGAACAATTCACTGTTGTAGAAACATACTTTACCTCTATTGTAGACTGAGAAATGCAATTTTATTTCTTACTAGTTCAAGAGACTAATCTCTTACCAAGGAATAATTCTCCACCACTTGTGCTCTTTCTGTCATCAACACTTCCTCCCCAATCAGCATCAGTAAAATTCTTCAAATCAAATTTTCCTCCTTTCTTATACCATAATTCATACTCTTCAGTACCCTTAAGATATCTCAGAATCCTTTTGATAGCCATCAAATGGTTCTCTCTAGGATTAGCTGAAACCCTTACAATAATACCAACTGCTAATGCAATATCAGGTCTAGTGTGAACAACGTATTAAATTTTACCAATCATGGATCTGTAGGTAGTTTGGTTTACTTCTTTTGAATCATCATCCTTAGACAACTTATGTCCAATAGGCATAGGTGTTCAAAATGGTCTGGAATCATCCATTCCAAATTTCTTCAGTATCTCTTTGATGTATTTAGACTGGGTAATGTAGATACCATCCTTCATTTGATAAACTTGTGAACCAACAAATAATTTGATCTCACCAAACATAGACATCTCAAATTTCTTACTCATAGCTTCAGAGAATTCTTTGCATAAATCATCATATCCAGTAAATAGTATATCATCAACAAATATCTCTGCTAATAGTATTTTGTTCTGAGCTCCTTCTTTGATATACAAGGTATTATTGTCATTAGTTATCTAAAATCCAATACTTACTAGGTAACCATGCAATCTTTCATACCAGGCTCTACGATCTTGCTTCAATCCATACAAGGCTTTGTGAAATTTGTAAACCATATTACTTTTTTTAGGATCAAAAAAACCTTCATGTTGCTCAATATAGACTTCTTCTTCAATAATTCCATTAAAAACTATAGATTTTACATCCATTTGATATACCTTGTATCCTTTGTGTGTAGCATATGCCAGAAGAGTTCTAACTCCTTCAAGTCTTGCAACGGGAGAAAAAGTTTCTCCATAATCAATACCCTCTTCTTGAGCATATCCTTTACATACTAATCTTTCTTTGTTTCTATAAACTTCACCTTTTTCATTCATCTTTTTTTTTGAAAACCCACTTAGTACCAATCACATTCTTGTCTTTTGGTCTAGGTACAAGAGTCCAAATTTTGTTCTTTTCTATCTGCTCAATCTCTTCATTCATGGCTTCTATCCATCTTTCATCATTCAATGCATCTTTAATAGATCTAGGTTCAATTTCACTAAGAAAACATGTACCTTTAATTTTGTTCCTTGTCATTACACCTTCTGTTTGGTCTCCAATTATTTGTTCAGGTGCATGATGCCTTCTGACATATTTTACAAGTACAGGTTCCTTCCTCTCTGATTCTAGGCTTGATCCACTTGGTTCACCATGTTCAAAAGTTATGTTATTTTCTTCTATCTGGTACTCAGGTTCCACTATCTGAGACTCGGGCGCCTATGTCTAAGACTCAGGTGCCTCTGTCTGTGACTCAGTTCCCTCTATGTGTGACTTGGTTTCTTCAGTCTGAGACTCAGTTTCTTTAGTTAGCATCCCAGGTTGCACAGGTTGCAACAAAATTTGTACTAATGAATTCAGTGGTTGACAAGATTATTGTCCAATCACCATTGCATGTGTCTTAGGTATAATATCAGGTTCATAATACACAAAAAAAATTTAGTCCTCAGGCTCTTTACTACTATGTTCTTCACTTCTCTCTACAAACTCATCAATCTTTACATGTACACTTTCTATGACTTTATGAGTAGCAAGGTTCAAACATTTATATGCTTTGCTTTTGCAGGAGTAGCCTAGGAATATACCTTCATCACCTTTTACATCAAATTTTTCATTTCTTGCTTCCTTCAAGATGTAACATTTACTTCCAAATACTTTGAAATAATGAACATTAGGTTTATAGCCATACCATAATTCAAAAGGTGTCTGCTCAGTACCTTTCTTCAATTGAACTATGTTCAAGGTGTGAATTGTAGTGTTGATGGCCTCCTTCCAGTATTTGGTAGCAACATTATTTTCAATCATCAAGGTTCTTGCACAATCCATAATAGATCTATTTCTTCTTTCTGCTATCCCATTCTGTTGTGGTGTACCCGGGGCAAATTCTTGTCTCTTGATTCCTCTTTCATTGCAAAATTCATTGAACTCATTAGAAATGAATTCACCTTCTCTGTCAAATCTTAAGCATTTAAGTTTCTTTCCTGTTTCTTTTTCAACTCTGGCAAGGTACCATTTAAACTTCTGAAAAGCTTCTGATTGATTTTTCTTTGAGAAACACAACAGTCATCATCTGGAATGGTCATCAACAAATAGAATGAAATACTTCACACCTGTGTAACTTGTTGTTTTGATTGGTCCACACAACTCAGTATGCACTAACTCTAAGACTTCTTCGGTATGGTAATTCTTTCTCTTGAAACTAGTCTTGCCCATCTTCCTAATTTGACATAGTTTGCATATTGCTAGTTTAGGTTTCTTCAAAATATGAATACATCTTACTCTTTTTTTCTTTCTTATGTTTACCAAGTTATCAAAGTTCACATGACATAAAATTTTATGCCATAACTATCTTTCTTGTACTTGTGTAATAAAGCATGAACTTTCATTGAGATCAAGATAAAATAGATTACCTTTTGTTTGCCTACCAGTTCCAACTAGGTTTCCCTTACCATCCAAGAGCTTGGCCTTACAATTCATGAATTCTACCTTGAAACCAATGTTATTCAGTTGTGCCACACTTAGTATATTACACCTTAGTCCTGCAACCCAATAAGCATTATCACATTTGATTCACTTAGTATATTACACCTTAGTCCTTCAACCCAATAAGCATTATCACATTTGATTCCTTCAGTTAGAGAAATAAACCTTTTCCTTTCACATAGCAAGGTTCATCATTCCCAAAACTAACACTCCCACCATCATAGTGCTCAAGATGTTCAAATTTGGTTTTATCACCATTCATGTGATGATAAAAACCACAATCAATTATCCAAGTGTCATTCTTGCTAATATGAGAGTGTAGTGTTGTCTTTTCCTTATCTTCATTGTCTGACTCATCCTTAATAGCAATGTAAACCATTTCATCTTCATATTCATCACTATCAGAATCTTTAGCAATATAACAAGATTTCTTACCTTTGTCCTAATAGCTTTTTTAACTCTTGAAATATTTCTTGCCTTTGTACTTTTTGAACTTTTTCTCATCTTTGTCTTCTTTGTTCGGACATTTAGCAGCAATGTGACCAACCTCATTACGTGAAAAGAAAATCAATGGTATTTTTCCTTTGTACTTTCCTTTGATAGCTCTCTTTACAAGTAATGCTTCAATGATTTCTAGATATTCATCATCATAATCATCATCACTATCAATGTCAATTTGTTTTCCTTTAATCTTACCAAGGTTTAATTTAGCTTTGAATGCAAACTCAAAATTGCTAGGATTAGGAGAGTAATTGTCAAATTTATCCAAATCAAAAGTTGTAAGCCTTCCAACCAATGCATCTAGATTTATATCATTACTGCACCTCATCTCTTGAATAGATGAAACTCTGATAGCATAGATGGGAAGAAAAGTTATCAATACCTTACTAACCATCATTTTGTCTTCAATTGTTCCACTAGAAGCTTAGATTGCACTAATACTTTTATTGATTCTTTCACTATATTTTGTAATGTTTTCTCCTTCTTTCATTTTCATCTGATCAAACTGACCTCTGAGACTTTATGCTTTGGCTCTCTTTACATTTTCATCTCCTCCATGTATATCATGTAGTTTCTTCCACATATCATAGGCAATAGGGAAATCCTTGACTTCATCAAATTTGAAATAGCTGAGTGAGGAAGCTATATCAATCATCATTATGTTATGATTCTTCATGTCCATCATATGTTCCACAGACATAGGTCTTGGCAGTTCCACATACTTATGATCTAGGAATTGCAAACCAGTGTCTCCAATAGTAGATAGATGTAGCCTCATCAAATATTTCCATGTAGTGAAGTTGTCTTTGTTAATCTTGGGGATCTCCCTTCTGTAAGACATCTCTGATCTTTAGCTTACGCCTTGAAACCTTACCTGAAAGCACAAAAAACTCTGATACCAATTATTAGAAATGAGTTGATTAACTAAGAGGGGAGGGGTGAATCAGTTACCACAAAAAAAAAATCCAAGTCCCTTAGATGTCTTAAACAATTTTATCATTGTTGCTCAATTAACACATATATTCTACTGTCACTCGGTTAACATAGAAAATCTTAAGATATTAACTGTGATTATCCTTTAGTAATTAATTGTAGAAACATAAGCCATAAATCAAATAGCATGTACACAGATAACATCAATATTTAACATGGAAACCCAATATGGGAAAAACCACCAATTGCAACTAGTTACTATTTTTCACTGTTTTGAAGTGAGCCTTATTAGGAGCCAACCATGTTAAAGGTTACAATAACACACTGTTAGGTTTGACCCTATTAGAGGATTTAATCACCCTGTAAGGAGTGGCCTTGTGAGAGGTCTTTAAACACTTCAATGTAGAAATGTCACCTTGTGAGAGGATTTACAAAAGACTGTTAAGTCTACTCTATTAAGAGATTTTGGTTCACTACTGCAATTGTTAGAGAGTAACAATGGATTGACCTGTTTGTCAAAGAAACTGTCTTTGTTGATTCAAATCTCTACTTTGGCTTATAAGACTTGATCCTCATTGATCGAATATTCTGTTGTAGCTCTATATGTTTTGTTCTTAATCAGAATCCCATATGATTTTGCCTCCACACTTCATGTCATAAACACACACATCTCACACTCATTCAATCCAAACTTGACCTTGTATTTATATGATAATCCTTGTCAAGTCAGCCACAATAACCTTTCAAATAATTAATAAAACTTAATTCTGTCGGCTGCATATAACCAATTAACCATAAAATATAAATTGATGTTATTCAGCTATCACTAAAAGCATAACTCGGTTAATACTGAAATCTTTCAATGCCCGACCAATACAGTAATGCCTGAGTGAACTTGGTTAGAACTAAAAATCACTTTGGTCTTCTTCAATGCCTGAGAGAGCTTGGCATACACTAACTTTTCTCAAATAGGATTAGACATTTGTGTAGACATCACTATGTTTGTGTAAACATCAATGATAATACATAATTGAACAATTTTCATCAACATCTCCATCATGTCTATCAGTTTAGTGGTTTCCACTAGGATAGTTCTAAAAGGTTTGAAAATTATCTTGATAACCCCTTCTCCAAACTATTCAAAATCATTCTCCCAATCATCACTTGCTTGAATGAAAGAAGGGGTTATACCTATCGGCAAGTCCGGAGTATCTTTCTTCTCTAGTACGGCCTATAATGAGGCCTTTGAGAAATTTGGGTCAATGGGACCCACCATCTTATGGATGAATTTCTTCAGAGCCTCATTCTGCTCTGTTAGGGACTTGATGGTTTCCTCATCTTTACTCATAAAACCTAGGTCATGTTTGAGCCCTAAAGCTGCCAAGGTCTTACTCCCTTCTCTTGTTGGTTCTCCCAAATCTACCTCTTCAAATGTATAATACTTTGGGGTTATTTGTGCTTGAGATGTGTTGGTAGAAGGAACTGCCACCTATGCCTTCCAGCAACCCTTGGTGTCTTGAGTGACGTATGATATGGTTTTTTCTGGTATATTGTCCTCTACTTGATGGAAGGTATGCCCTAAGAATGACATATATGTGTCTTATCCATCCTCTTCATTTGTGTAAGTTCTCTTTCATGGTTTAATCTCTTTAGTGAACCAAGTGGGTTTACTAAAGGCGGTAATCAGCTCATAAAGGGTGATGTGAAGGACTAAAGCCAAGCTCTATGGATTAGGAGTTACCCTCTCCTCTTTGTTCATTTCTTCTCCAGGTTTACCTTCTTCCCTACTTTCTTTCTCATGCATTTCTCCTTCATGGATTTCTTCCTCTCCCTTCTCTTCCTCTCCCTTCTCTTCTTCCCTTGTAGCTTCATGTTCATCTTTATCTTTTCCTTCATCCCTGGAGGAACTGATTGATGTTTCTACATTAAGACCTGTCATTGTTTCCAATGTGGTTTTGAGGGGAGGTGTAGCTTTTGCACTTATCGACACTTGGGGGGTTGGGATAGAGTATGTCAAAGGAACATATGGTGGTGGAGTTGGTTCTTGCATTGTAGGTGGTGGAGTAGAAATAGAAGGAGGAAAAGTTGGTGTGGGAGTTAGGATGTATGATAGTGGAGTTGGAATGTATGGTAGTCAAGTATGTGTTGAACTTTCTCCTATAGTCTTATCCCCTTCTATGTTCTGCGCAGTGCTAGCACCTTGAGTTTCTTCCCTTTGGTCGGTGCTAGATTCTATTCCCGTGAGAGACACATTTAGTGTGGGGTTTATGAATTGGGATGGAGGTGGAGTAAGGATAACCTAAGGATTAATTGGTGCTTGTGTTCCTAGGTTAATTCCTGCCATGGAGTCAGGTGTATCCTGCCCCAAATCTGCAAAACCCTCTAGGCCCTCAAAATCTGACATGAGGAATTCACCAAAGCCAAGGGTATCTGAAGGATTATCTTTCTCCTTTTGAATTTTTGTCCACTTTTCTATAGTTTTCTTTTTTCCTTAGAGTGGCTTCCTAAGATCTTGTCCTTATGATTAAGGGCACTCTTCCTATTCTGGATCCTCTTGCAAGGTCTCCAATCAAGGAGAGGCAGAATCTCTCTTTCTTTTGTAAGTCTTCTTCTCTTCTCCACTGGTAGGGGGAGAGGGGTTAGAGGTGGAAGGTTCTTCTCCTCAGGTGGGCTATGATGGTCCAACAAGAGGATCTATTTACCCTACCATCCAGGTCTTTGGGGCCTTGTTCCTAGGGTTGAAACCATATTCCACTGCATGCTCATGGTCGTATACTATTCCCAGCTTTTGAGGTGGGGCCTTCTTGAACTGGGGCATTGTGGTCCTCTCTCTATGAGTCTTATACACATTTTTGGGTGGATCCATTAGTGCCTTCATGGGAATAGGATCCATTTGATAAGGTTTATTGATCCATGCCATAGTTTTTCTGACCACACACCTTGCTTTGAATTTAATGTGATTAACTATAATTGATTGAATGTTTGAAGATGTTAAGTTGATGATCATGCAAGGCATTAAATCAATTAATGTATTATATTGTCTTTGATGTCAACTTGATATAATCTGTATGGTCATGGAAATACTGCTAAAGACTTCAAAGAACCAATGAATCAAATGCTATGCTATCAGTAATGCATATAAGTCAAGTATTCACAAAGTGACTCTATACACCGATGGAGTGCACATTGACAGTTAGAGTAAAATAGAAAAGTCACAATGTTACTCAACGAGAAAAAGCACAGCATTACCGATGAGCAAAGTCAAAGTGTTTCCTGATGAGAAAAATAATAGTGTAACCTGACAGACAGAATTACAATGTTTCCCGATGGATAAAATAAGGACAGAGATCTCAAAGACAATTGAAGTCACACCGACAGAATAGTCAATTGTCACTGATGACTAACTAAAGTATTGACCGACAGAATAGAGAGTTTAGAAATTGCAAAATGCTTAGCTGTGAAGAGCTAAAGATAGACTTAACTGGCACTTATCACTGTTTTAATTGACAAGATAAAGTTGGAGATAAGTAAAGGATTTAAAGTTGCTTTGTCCAGTTGGCAAGAAGATCTCTACGAGATAAAACTGGAGTTTTTCTTTAAATCTAAGTGGCAAGAATTGTGGATCACGCCAAGATTAAGAAAGCCAAGAAATGGTGAAATCATGTTTATTTAAGAGACAAGCTTATTCAATATAAAAATGGGGAGTGACAAGAGAATGAATGTTGAAGAGATTCTGAAGGAGAATAAAGTCTTCATTCAGACCTGATCAACAAGCGAAGGAAAGAGTTGAATTCTACAGACACTGACAAACGGTGAAATAGCATTCAAGTTGTATGTGCGAATAGATCACTTTACTGTTTCAGTTTAACTATTGAAGCATCAAGTCTCTTAACCGAGCAGGACTTAAAAGTCTTTCCTAATTGAGATACATCTCAAGGAGTATCAAAAAGTTTGATCATACAAAGTAGCATTACTATTGATAGGCCAAGTGAGTGTTTGATCAAGGATGGTAGCATTAGATGCCAGATACTAAGTGACCAACTATCTATTTAAATATTCTAACAAGGTCACATCTGACAGTGTGTTTTTTACCTTTAACAGGGTTGGCTCTTAACCGAGCTCACTTCAACAGGGTGAAAATTTGGGGTACCGATCCCAATTTTTTTTTCCTTAACAGGGTTTCCACGTTAAAAATCCATGTGCTATGTGTTTATGAGTCATTGCTTTACTATTTTTTATTTCACATAAGTAATTCTTGATTGATCGGTATACTCTAGTTATTTACTGTGTTTCGGTAAATAGAAGGCTACTTATCGGTAAACATACAGAAGAAGGTTTTACAAAGCATTTCGACAAGTAGCAATTTGATATAAGTATATCAAGGCATTCATCTTGTAGGACTGAATATAAATAGAGGCTTAAAATGGTAATAAGTTTTAAAGGTTTGATTTAAGGATTAATTTTTGAGGCCACTAATTCACCCCCNGGTTTGATTTAAGGATTAATTTTTGAGGCCACTAATTCCCCCCCCCCCCCTCCCTCTCAGTTATTACTAACAATTGGTATCAGAGCTTGTTTGCTTAGAAGGAAGGTTTCAAGACGTAAGCTAAAGATCATAAGATGAACAAATGAGATGTGCCCAAGTTGAACAAAGACAACTTTGCATCATGGAAAAGCATAATAAGACTCCACTTATTAGGTATTGTAAATGATGTTACTCAATACTTAGATACTAAATATGTGTTGCCCACAGGAGCACCCACAGTTGAACAAATGAGAGAGAAGCATGAGCACAACTACATGATGATAGAGCTTTCTTCCTCACTCTCTGATACCGAATTTGAAGATGTCAAAACATGCACATCTGTAAAGCAGATGTGGGACAAATTGATGCTTGTACATGGAGGTGATAAGAATGTTCTGAGAGCCAAGGCAGAAATCCTTAGAGGAAATTTTGATGATCTCAGAATGAAAGAAGGTGAAAACATCACATAGTACAACACAAGAATCAAAGAGGTAGTCAATGCTATCCGAGGAGTTGGATGTGTACTAGAAGAAGATATAGTGGTAAGTAAAATTCTAAGAACCTTACTGCCTACTTGTGCTATTAGAGTATCTGCCATACAAGAAATGAGAGAAGTAGAAAATAGCAATGTTACTCTAGATATTTTGATTGGAAGACTGATTTCATTTAAGATGAATAATTTTGACAATAGTGTCTTACCAAACATAGAGTCTGCATTCAAATCTTCTTTGAGAATAAGTAAATCAAGTCATAAACACACTATGATAAAAGATAGTGATAGTGAAAGTGAAGAAGAAGATCTTGATGAAATTGAAGCACTTAAGGCTAGAAGAATGCAGAGAGGCAAAGGTAAATTACCACTTGTGTGCTTTAACTGTAAAGAGATTGGACACATTGCTGCAAGATGTCCTAACAGAAGAAAATATGACAGAAGTAATGACAGGTCATTTGAAAATAAGTTTGAGAGAGGTGATTACAGAAGCAACTGGCAATCAAAAATAAGAGATACCCGAGACTACAAGGACAAAGGAAAGAAATCTAGTTACCTATCTAAATGCAAAGATGAAGATACTAAAACCGAATGTGATGAAGACATCGAGATGGTGTTTGTGGCAATAAAGATGATTTAGATGATGATGAAGAAAGGTATGTAGAAACTGCACTCATATCTAAAGTTAGTAAAAATGATGTTTGGATCATAGATAGTGGCTGCACTCACCATATGACCAGTGACAAACAAAAGTTTGAGACTTTTGAATACCACAATGGTGGTTCAGTAAGAATGGGTAATGATACACCTTGTCCAGTTGAAGGTAGAGGAACCATAATGTTGAATAACCTAATAAAATGTGAAAATGCTTATTGGGTGAAAGCATTAAATTATAATCTATTGAGTGTTTCTTAGTTGAATAATTCAGGTCATAGAGTAGCATTTGAAAATAATAAGGCAAATATCTTCAATGAATCAGGAAAGTTGATTGGTACCGGTGAGCAGACAAAAGGTAACTTATTCTATCTAAATGATATTGACACCACTTGCTTAATGGCTAGAAACAAAGATATATGGCTGTGGCACAAAATATTGTATCATGTAAACTTTGACAACATGATAAAGATAAGCAAAAAGAGAAATGTAAGAGGCTTACCGACAATGACTAAGCCCGACAATATCATGTGCAAAATTTGTCAAAAAGGTAAGAAGACAAAGTCTAGTTTCAAAAGTAAAACCCATACATCCGATGCCATTCTAGAATTATTCCATACCTATTTATGTGGACCCATGAGGACAAATATTTATTATGGAGATAGATATTTTATTCTCTTTGTTGATGATTACTCTAGAATGATGACAGTTATGTTTCTAAAAGATAAATTAGAAGCATTTAAGATGTTTAAATGGTATAAAGCAATGGTAGAAAAACAAAGTGGTAAGGAATTGAAATGCTTAAGATTAGATAGAGGAGAGGAATTTATTTCAGATGAATTCACTAACTTTTTTAATGAGCATGGTATCAAAAGATAGGTCTCTACACTAAGAACACCACAGCAAAATGGAATTGCTAAAAGAAGGAATAGATCCATTGTTGATTGTGCAAGGACGCTGATGATAGAGAAAGGAATCACCCAAATCTTCTGGAGGGAAGTTGTCAGTACTACTATCTATACATTGAACAAAGTACAATTGAAGAAAGACACTAAGAAGACACCCTATGAGCTATGGTATGGTCACACAGCCAATGTAAGTTACTTCAAGATCTTTGGTAGTCAATGTTATATCTTAAAAGATGATAGGAATGGAAAGCTTGACTCCAAAAGTGATGAGGGTATCTTTATAGGGTATTCCACCAAGAGAAAGGCTTATAGATGTCTCAATAAAGCCTCTAACAAAATTGTTGAAAGTGTAAATGTAAAGATAGATGAATTTGCAGAGAAGAATGAAAAGGAAAGCACAAAAGAACTAGAGAACTGCAATAAGTTTGTTTACAATGAAGAACCTCACACTCATTTCGAGAAACAATGTATAGCTCCTAAGCAACAGATCATTGCACCCGAGCATTAGGCTGCAAATACTCACAATCAGGATATTGCTCAAGATGATGTACCAAATGATGGAGATCAGAATGAAGGACGGAATGATGATCAAGATGATAGACAAAGAGTTGAACCTGTACTTTCCAAATATGTTAGAAGGAACCATCCACAGAACTAGATCATAGGAGACAAGAAGGCTGGTATGAGAACCAAAAGTAAGTCTCTACACACAAGATGTCTAATTTGTGATTTTGAGCCAAAATCTGCCAATGTTGCACTTGATAATGATGAATGGATTAGTGCTATGAACGAATAAATTGAGAAGATTGAGAAAAACAAGACATGAAAACTTGTACCAAGACCAGATGACAAGAATGTCATCGATACAAAATGGATATTTAGGAATAAACTGAATGAGAATGGAGAAGTCACCAGAAATAAAGCAAGACTAGTATGCAAGGGATATGCACAAGAAGAAGGGATTGACTATGGAGAGACCTTTGCACCCATTGCTAGGCTAGGAGTGAGAATATTACTTTCTTATGCTGCATATAAAGGATTCAAGTTATACTAAATGGATGTCAAGTCAGCATTCCTAAATGGAATACTTGAGAAAGAGGTATACATTGAGCAATCAGAAGGTTTTGTTGATACAGACAAGAGGAACATGGTATGTAGACTACACAAATACTTGTATGGATTGAAACAAGCACTCCGAGCCTGGTATGAAAGACTTCATTCCTATCTCATAAGTATTGGATTTGTAAGGTCTAGTGAAAATAGTAATCTTTATTTAAAGGAAGATACTGATGCTAACATTTTGATTGCTGAAATATTTGTTGATGACATCATATTTGGAGGCAATGATATGTTATGCAAATCATTTGCAAATGAAATTAGCAAAGAATTTGTGATGTCTATGTTTGGAGAGATCAAGTTCTTTTTTGGTCTACAGATCATGCAACAAGATGAAGGAATTTTCATTACACAATCCAAATGCATCAAGGAAGTGCTGAAAATATTTTAAATGGAAGATTCCAAGCTAGTTGGAACACCAATGGCAACTAGATGTAAGCTGAAAAAGGAGGACAAGTCAATAGAGGTAAATCAAACTTTGTATAGATCAATGATTGGCAAACTCATGTATATTGTACATACTAGACCAAATATTGCACATGCAGTAGGAATAGTTGCAAGATTTTATGCTAATCCTAGGGAATCACATATGACTATTGTGAAAAGAATCCTAAGAGATCTAAAGAATACCAAGGAATATGGCTTATGGTATAAAAGAGAAGGCAAATTTGAACTTAAGGTCTTTACTGACGCTGATTGGGCTGGAAACATTGATGACCGAAAGAGCACAACCAAATGAGCATTCTTTATGGGTGACAGACTTGTCACATGGATCAGCAAGAAGCAAGGATGCATCTCTCAGTCTACTACAGAAGTAGAGTATGTTGTTGCTGTTGCAAACTACTCAAATATTGCATGGATCAAATAGTTACTGGAAGGTATGCATATGAAAATTCTTGAACCAGTAATTATCTATTGTGCCAATTTCAGTGCAATAAACATTTCCAAGAATCAAGTCATGCATGCTAAGAAAAAACATATTGCCATCAAGTATCATTATTTGAGAGAACAAGTTCAAGCAAAGGAGGTGATACTTGAGTATGTGTAATCAAAGGAACAATTAGTCGATATCTTTACCAAGCCACTGCCCAAGGATGCATTTGAGTACTTGAGAAAGAGACTAGGGGTCAGACCCTTGTCTACTGGTCAGTAAGATGATTAGAAGGGTGCATCAACCAATATATTATCAGAATATCATTCATTTTGATGCAAGCAAAGAAGTGGACTTCAAAGACACATTTATACACAGTAAGGTATTTATCTACTCTGAGCACCAAAATTGTTATATTGCTGATGGATTGGGAAGTTCAAGGAATATATTATGGATAGAAGGATTGTTTGGCATTAATATCAAAAATATGTGTTTAGCATTGTTGTCAAAGGGAGAGATTATATCCATTATCACATTAGGGAGAGATTATATCCATGGAAAAGATGATTACCAGGTGACATTATATCCATCACATTATCCAAAGGGAGAGATGTAACCAAAAAGGGAGAGTACATATAAAAGGATAAAATTGTTGACAAGAGACATCAAAAGAAGAGAGAACAGTCAAAGGGAGAGAATTTGACACAGGAAAAGAACACATCACATCAAAGGAATAATGATTCTACATCTCTCTAGTGAAGGGATTGAAGATAGAGAAAGCTGCAAGAATCAAATCTAAGCTATGACAAGCTTACCGAGGACTAGATATTTGTATCGGTTATAATACATAAGATTGGTAGTTTGATGAACTTCAACTATTATATTTCATATTGTATTAGTGATAATATAGTGTGATAATGTAGTATGTTTCCATCAATGCCAAAGGGAGAGATTGATGAACTATAACTAATTGAATGTTTACAGATGTTAAGTTGATGATCATGCAAGGCATTAAATCAGTTATTGTATTATATTTTCATTGATGTCAACTTGATATAATATGTATGAACATGGAAATACTGCTAAATACTTCAAAGAACTAATGAATCAAAGGTTATGCTATCAGTAATGCATATAATTCAAGTATTCACAAAGTGACTGTATACACCGATGGTCAAAGTAAAAGATCAAAGTCACAGTTTTACCCAACGAGAAAAAGCATAGCATTACCGATGAGCAAAATCACAGTGTTTTTGAATGAGAAAAAGCACAGTGTAACCCGATAGACAGAATTACAGTGTTGACCGATGGATAAAATAAGGACGAAGATCCCGAAGACAACTAAAGTCACACTGACAGAATAGTAAATTGTAACCGACGACTAACTGAAGTATTGACCGACACAACAGAGAGTTCAGAAATGAAAAAATGCTTAGTTGTTGTAGGTTGTATTCCTGGTTCTGGTCTGTTGCCCTAAATTTTTTATAATTCTCATGCTCTTTTCCATCCTAAGGTCAGAAGTCTCTCATCCTTGAAATATCCCTATTGAAATTTTTTAGGGTCTTCAAGTCAAAGTCTATATCAAAATATAAAACCTCAAAACCCTAGGTCCTACTCTAAGCCAAAATGAGAAAAAACCCTAAAGTGTTCATCACGTTTCTATTTTGGCATTACCTTTTTCAAATAACTTAAGTCATGTGTTTTTTTTACTATAGTCGCCTAGTCGCGTAATCCTAACAGCATAGTCCTCTTTATTTTGAGACCTGGTAATTAACTATTGTCGGGATGTCTCTCAATGAAATAGAATATTCCTTTTGTTTTATGAGTCTTGGTGGAGCCCTTTAGTTGTGAAGTCTCCAAGTAAATAAACATATCATTAATTAGCAAAAGGGCCCATAGATGAGTCGCAGTATCACGTGAATGATCCAGCAGTTAGTAAATGTTTATGAGACTTAGCGATTGTATTAGTCGCGTAGTCTCCGAATTGGCTTGCAGTTGAGTGATATGTTAAATGTTTGTCGCGTAGTCTCCAAGAAGGTTGACAGTTAAGTGAAATATGCTGAGACTTCGCGACAAACCGCATGTAGTTTGGAATGAAAGATAGTCGAGTAGTCGTTGGATTAAAATGCTAAGTGTCTATTCAGCGATGCAGAGACAAACAGTTAAAAGGGACATGTGTCCACAAAGTGAAAAGATAAAAGGTTAGTCGCGTGGTCTCCTACAGAAATGAAGTCATCTGTCGATTAAGAGACTAAGACTATAAAGTGCTTTGTTGTCAAGTAGTCTCTGAATCGATATAAAGGTATTAAGAAATATTCAGTGACTTAGCAGAGCCGTTAGATGCAAAGATGAACAGATCAAACGGTGGTCGTGAAGTCTCTAAATCAAAAAGGCTTAAAGGTAAAAGTGCTTGCGACTTGGAGATAGTTGTTTGTCGCGTAGTCTCTGAATCAAAACCAAATGTAAATGTTTGTCACGTAGTCTCTGAAAGATTTATAAACAAACATTTATACTCAGTGATTAGGCAACTAAGGTTAGTCGCGGGGTCTCATGAAGAAAAATAACATTCAGCGACTCGGAGATAACTATAAGAGATAAAGGTAATCATCAGTCGTGGAGTCTCCAAATAAATTGTGAGTTAAGTTTTTCATCCAGCGACTTTGATTTCTTTGGTCATGTGATCACCAGAAATAAACTATGGTTAGCTAGGCAAAGAAAATGACATGGTCACTAGATATCCAGAAGAATCAAGGGTTAAAGAGTTGGGTTAGCGAAAAGGAGATAATACACAGTCACGTAGTCGCTCAATAAGAATTTTTAGAAAAGGCGACAGTTGCTGACATGACAACATGAATCATTTGGCATCCAATGAAAATCTAGAATATTGATTGATGAATAAAAAAGGTAGCTGAGATGTATGACAAATAGCCAATCATGTGAAGACATGTCACCTTCTTCAAATTTTATAAGGTTTTTTCTGAAGATACACATATGAATTTGATTTCCTGTCACACTCATGAACTAAGGCTAGGTTTTCAATCAATTTCATAGTGTGCTGAATTGAATACAAAATTGATGATTTTTCAAATGATGAGCCATGTACTTGAAATAGTTACCATAAAGAGTTGATTGAAGGTTCATTTTTAACTTATCTTGCATTCAGAGTTACAGAACGAAGAAGTGCTAGGTTTTGCTAATTGAGAGAAGAAATTGGTTAAGTTGTAGAGTACTAAATTGATTGTCAAGTGTTGAATTACTGGGAATAGTGCACAGAGAAGGGAAGTGAGTCTTAGGAGAAGATTTGCTTCAATATCAGTAAAGAAAAGAGGATTGAAACACAGCAAACATCAGTAGAGTAGTCAGTGTGGCTTCTACCAGTGGGAGGAGCGATGAGATAGATGATGATACTAAGGGAAAAAGGAATTATTCTGATGAATTCCTTAAATTGTTGTCGGGGTCTACACAAAACAAAAGGGAAAATGCAAATGTTATGACTGATGATTACTGCAAAATTAGGAATGTAGACACTCCAAGATCAATGGGTTTTTCTCTTTTTAACTACTTCTATAATAATTTTCATAAGACCATTCCAGTGTCAAACCCTTGGACCTATGGTCTGGCTAGGTTAATTGTCCCTGACATCTATATAGATGTAGACTTGTTCTTAGGTCTTTCCAGTCACTATGATGTCTTGTTTAGGACAATTAAGAAAAATGACGGCACTGCTCTGCTTAACCTGAATAGAAACTCATTTATGCAAGCCTTTGGCTTGTATAGTACCATGTCCACAAAAATTAATCTTACTAAGCAAGAAGAGAGATATAGGTTAAAGCTTGGAATTGCTAGGGGACAATTATAGAAACACATGCATAAGGAGGTTAGGAACCATCTTACTCCTTTACCCGGTACAACACCCTATTGCTTTAAGGACCTGCATTTCTATATCAAATATATTGCCTATGCCCTATGTAGAGTGTTAGGGAGAGATGGAGGAGCTAAGAATATTAACGATGGGATTTTAATGATGGTACTTGACTTACAAGAGGTGCATTCTAGCACTAGTTATGACTATATACAATACATCATTGATGAGATGCATGAGGGTTTTGTAGCAAAATAGAAGAAAATGAAGGATCCCAAGGAAAAAGAACCTAGGTTCTTACATTATTCCATCCTGATGCATCTGCTCTTACATTTTAATTTTGGGATAATGGATGTGAACAATTTGGATCCTCAAAGGATTTTTAAGGACAAGCCTAATCCTATTCAGTTTTGGGTTAGGATTTGGAAGTATACATCCAAAGATTGTGATTACTGTGTGTTTGAGAATTGGATTGTATATCCAATAATGCAGAGCATGGGCATCAGCAAGACAAGGCTATCAATCAAGGTGCTCCAACTACTGAGGCCTTGTGATTATGTAGACAAATGGGAGGGAGATCATAACTGGGGAGACTTCTTTCTTGAAGAGAACTTTACCATGATCAGGGTATATGGATGTGTACATCCACCCCATATCTTGCCTTACCATGTGCCGTCAAGAGTTGCTGCCATGGAGTTCATCTGGCAGATTTTATTTATAGATAATGAGCATTTTGTGCCACACAAGAAGGGGACCCTAACCCCTAGGCAGTTCAGAATTTTCAATTTCACTATTGGCAAATGTGCCATTGACACAGTCAGCCAATGGTTGGAGAGCTACAGAATGGGGGCAGCCTCATATAGATACATTGATCTTGAGGGTTTCATGGAAAGAGTCAGAAAGCTTTTAACCCCCACAATCCCTAATACAAATGTTCATTGTACATGTATAGAAGAGGATGCAACAAGAAACCTTCTTGATGAAGATGAAATCAGAACAAGAAGGGACAGGATTCAGGAATTACTGAAGCTAGAAACAAGAATAAAGAGAAATGGGTTGGCTTTTGGATGCTTCTATCCTGGTTCGCACTACTTTGATAGAATCAAAGCCATGATTGATAATTTCTATGTGCTTTGTGAACAACTTGAGAATGTTCTAGATAAGAAAGGAGCTCAGGAGCCTGATCATTCAGAGTCAGAATATGAAAGTGGTAGTGATGGTGACTATGCCCGTCCACCTCAATATGATCAGCCTCAACAAGATGTTGCAGAGGCACCTTAGTTGCAAGGAGAAGAGGGCCATATTATTGACCTAACAAAGGTTTCCCAGCCAGATGATGTAGAAGATCCTTCAGCCAAAAGGCAAAAAGTTGACATACGACAACCTTCAACTGTTAGGCAGGAGAAGAAAAAGGATAAAGTAAGTGCCTTGGTTCCTAGCAATAGGTTATATGACCATAACCTAAGAAAATTAATCAGACAAGGAAAGAAGCAACAACTAGATATAGAGTAGAATATTGAGTTGCCTCTCAAGTCTTGCATTGATGAAAGATTACTACATCAGTAGCAATTTTTAAGTGATGATAGTTTCATCAAGACTAATGAATTTAAAGATTTTTTGAGATGGCATAAGAAGGAAGAAATAAGAGCTTAATTAAAAGTTGATGGAGAGGAGATAATGACTAATGAGGCTCTTTTGGCCCTACAATCACATGACCCTAAGAGTGAGGACATCTCACCAGATGATGCCAAGCAAATGGTGTTAAACAGTGGCATATTACTTGCTGAGGGCTGGGACTTGGCCTCAACTTTTATTATTGATCAGATAAGAAAGAAACCATATTTGAAAATGGCAAGTGAGGTACAAATGGGAGACATGATTAAGGGTTTTGGGTATAGCCCAAAGTCTCAAGCCTTTTCCATGTGGAGCCTTTTCCCAAAAGACCAGAAACCTTACTTGGTGAACATCCAAGAGAACATGGTTGGTAATCAGATGGTGTGGTCTGTGCAGAATATAGGGGATTTAGAAATATCCTAGATTATGACACACTGGGCACACTTAAATGAGGACAAAGCCAAGCAACTATCTGATAAGTGTAGCATTTTGATAGAAGAGACCAGTGCTTTGGCAAAAGACCAAGAGATGTGCCACATCAAAATACACCAACAAAATTAGGTGATTGCTGAGTTAATGAAGAAATTAGAAGAAAACCCTGAAGTGGTGTATGTACCTTCACAACCAACTTTGCAAATTGAGGAGAAAGCAAAATCAGAGGAGGTGGTTTAAAAGGAGGACATAGGAGAAAAGAAGAATGAAATTGCCTTGAATGCATTTAGATGCATTCTGCAACACAGAATTAACACATTGAAGGATAAGGCAGATGTCATTCTCAATGCTTATAATAAGTTGCCTACTTTGCATGTAGAAGTAACGGGGTATATTGCTATATTGAACCCTTATTTTGTTAATTTGTCTCCTAGGGTGCAAATGTTTGAGAAACTTGCCTTTTTGCAGCCCTTAAAGTCAGATTTACTTGAGGTGGTGACAGAAGTTGGAGATGAGGTTAAAAAGGTCAATGTTTCCCTCTCATTCTTTAAAGGTAAATTGAACCAAATAGAGGCTAAATTAATCCTATTTTTTGCAGACTTCAACAGATTTGTTCCTCGCCTTAAACGAGAAGATGATCAGGTAAAGGCCTTAGATGCCTGGTAAAATGAGTTTGATAGTTAGATGCCTAATAATGAGGCATTCATTTTAGGATTTTATTTGGATGTTGAAGGTTTTAATAAAATTTTGGATGAGGCCTTCAAAGCTGAAACTGACATCAATAAGTTTCTAGTGGATGTTAAAAGCATTACTAATGTCAGATGGGAAAGACAAAAAGCACAGGTACAAGGTACTCAGGACTTCAAGTGGCCCACTGAAGATGAGGTGATAGCATGGGACCTGATGACTAGGCCCAAGAAGAAGAAGCTTGAAATTGAGGAAGAAATTCTTGATGAAGAGTAGAGGGGAACACTTGGCACCTGATCAATGAGCACGGGGAGGTTAGCTATTTATGGAGATAAGTGTAAGTTAGCCTGTAATGGTGATCACTTAGTCTTGCTACAAATACCAGAAGCTATCCTGAACATTGTCAGATAAAGGCGCCAGATTCTAGGAAGGACAAAGAGTATCAGATTTTTATTCTCTGTTTTTGTCCTCCCACTGCTTCTTCATTATTTTCTTTTGTCTTTTCTGTACTTTTTAGGGTTAGGTTCCTTAAACCATCCAAAGCTTGTTTCATCCTAAAATAAAGGATTCCAATATGGTTAATGGCCTATATATAGGATCAAAATTGTAATTTTGAGGGAGATGAAATATATAGAAAATCAACCTTTATAGACTTATGTGTGTGTTTTTTCAAGCTTTCAAGCTTCTTATGTACTAAAGCAGTTTCATATCAATAAAAATATAGTGCAATTTTACTCTATCTTCATTATTGTCTCTTTAATTGTTGTGTATGCTCTTTTATGTTTGAATTTGTAAGGCAATCTCAAGCATTTTAGCTATAAGGTAGCTATCTAATTACTTGCAAGTTTATTTCAAGGAAAGAACTAAGTTTTGTAAGTAGTTTCAGGGAGCATAACAATAGTAAAGGATTTGATACAATATCATAGAGATGACAGGATAATTTGTAAGGCATTTTATCTGAATTATATTTAAGTTGTAAGGCAGCTTACAGTATTTTGTTTGTATGTATTTCTGTGAACTTTGAGTTGTTGACTCTATAGCCCAAAAGATAGGCACTGGTCTAGGAATTGATTTGATAATCTGTCATTATCCAAATATTCAAATACTATTCAAACCAATCATTTTAAATTATTTTGTGTAGAATCAATTATGTTCCTAAGGGTTACAGTTGAAGTTTGTTGATTTCTTAAAGAGAAAATCAAATAGGTTATTCCTCCTAGATTCATAAGAGTTATAAAAGGAAAGAAGAATGCATTTCTTGGTTATGTTGCTATTTGCTATCATTAAGATATTGATTTGGATTGCCAAGCTTTTTCTCAGAATAATCATAGCCATTTGTATTGTTATATACATGTCCATCTAAAATAGAGCATTCAAAAAATAAGGTTCAATCCACCCTAAAGATACTGTTAAGATAGTAATCAGTCATAGGTAAAACCTACCTGAGTCAGTGGATCTCAAAAAAGGAGGTGGTAATAGATATCCCCAGTGTTATCAAGAACCTCATCAATTAGTTTTTTTTCCCTTGCTTGAGTCATAGTGTCAAAAGGCATTAAGGGTCATAGAGTTGTTTAAGTAAGATTTCAAGTATCTTTCAGAGGCCTAGCAAGAAAAAACCCTAACAAATTGGTGACTCTATTGGGGATTAGAGATTATAAATTCTGGTTGAGAAGTTTCAGAATATCTCTAGTCCAAGTAGTCAGAAGTATTTCATGTTTCAAAGATTAAAATTTACAAATCATACTGGTGGTTTTTGTCATATTATCCTTTGATAGGTATTCATTCATCCCAAGTTATTGGGTGGTGACTCTAAAAGAAAATCTCTGAGATTAGTGCAAATTGAGTGAATATCTTTCAGAATGAATACTAGGTCAAGGATGAGAATAGATCTAGATAAAGTATTATATGGTGGACTTCCATCCTCTTTAAGGATGGAGATGTCCTGGAGAAAAAAGAAAAATCCAGTTAACATGGATGAGACCCCTCCAAGAGGAAAAGAGGGTAATATTAGGAGAGAAATGAATGTAAGTCAGCATTCTCATGATGGAAATACTTCAAAGTATGAAGAAGTGGCTGAAAGGGTATTGGAAACACCCACAGTCACCTCTACTTCAAGTGAGAGAGAAGAGACTAGTACTTATAGTTCATATTCAGAAGATGCTCCCTCTGATATGCTGGCAAATGAAGAGAAGTTCATTTTGAAACAGCTTGCCCTGGTTAAACAAATGAAGAAAGAGAGAGAAATGAGAAAGAAAAAGAGTGACCCTAAGAATGTTGATAAGATCAGAAGAAATCCTTCAAAACATCAAAGTATAAAATATATAGAGAGGTCTCAGAGGGACCAAGAAATATCAGTCACTCATAAGGCTCCTATTTCACAAAAGGATAAAGGAAAGCAAAAGATGAGTGAAAGTAGGAATCAAGAACCTAAGTTTCAAAAGCCTTTAACTGAGCAAATGTCCAAGTTGGACATTGAATTGGAAAAATTGAGAATTGAAAAGGAAACTATGGAAAAAATGTTGGAAAAGGCACAAATGGAGGCTGCCACTGTTGAAATGAAGAAAAAGATAGATTTTGTATAGTCTTCAAAATATGCTTATGCTGGCCCAGAGAATGTTACTACATCAAAAAAAAGGGCCACTACTGCTAAAGAGGATGATAGCTTTCAAAGGAAACCATTGCATAATGAAAGGTACAAACAATTTAATTTTGTTGGTATTCCTAGATATCCTAATATTTTTCCTAAAGATGTGGGTGATATAGGAGAAAAAATCCCTAAGTTTACAGGTAATAATGTTATATCCTGTGAAACACATCTAAGAAAATTCATTGATTTTGTTGATGATCTGAATATCACTCATGAAGATGTATTGATGAAATGATTTGTCCAATCCTTAGTTGAAGATGCAAGAGAATGGTTTAGAATCCTATCTAATGGATCTGTTGTTTCTATGGATGAGTTGATTGATTTGTTTAAGGATCAATATGGAGACAAAAAAAATAAAGGCTCTTTATTGAATGAGTTCAATAATATCAAGAAGAACTATAATGAAGAAGTTACAGAGTTTAATACAAGATTTCAGAGAGCTTTGCACAAGCTATTTCAGAAGATAAGGCTGGATGAAGAGGTATGTCTAGCAACTTATTTGAATGCCTTTGATTCTAAAATGGGATATGCTCTTAGAGATAAAAACCCTAGAACTCTTACTGATGCTTATAAAATAGCAGTCAATATTGAAATGAATAGAAGGGTATCTGGTAAGTTAAATAGGAGCGATGATTCAAGATTTAGTAGGAGAAATTTGAAAGAACCAGAGTACAAAGAGTATAAGGCTCCTCAAAACAATAGACCTTCTTATAATACTACATACAACCCTCAAAATAGGATGCAAAACCATCCTTATGGAACTTAGTTCAAGGATGGAAAGCCTATTATTGTACTTATAAAAGATAAGACAGACAATAGAACTCCAGACCCTCTTCACAAAAACTCTGTTCATTTTTCCAATGATGATACTTGGTGTGAAGCATGTGAGGCTCCTCATAACCCTGATTTTTGTATTGTTTCTTTAGACTTAAGAGTAAGTGAAGAAAAAGGGAATGATGATGGTGAATAGTGTGATCATAGTATGACCAATACTTATTCATGCCATGATATAGATTCAAACAATGAGGAGGAAAATCATTATTATTATATTTCACAAAGAAGGATGGAGAATCATCATCAATAGATCTTATCTGATAGTGAAACTGAGGAGATTGATGATGATATAAGATGTTATGCCCAAGACAATCAAGATGTTCCACTCATCAGGAAAGCTTCAGATGAAGACAAGGCTAGAATCACTGTAGAGTTAGTAAATAAAGCTAGAAGCAATTACCACTTGAGGAACAGGGTGGTAGGTGGTGTTGGTAGCCAACCCTCAGGTGTCTTTATAAAGGAAAATAAAATAGACACTAAATATGTGTAGAAAAAAGATGGACCTAGTGAAAATGTAAATAAACATAAGGTCAAGATCATTACAAAATCCATAGAGCCAAATGTTGTACAAGAGGAAGATGTGAAAAGACAAGAAAAAACTATTCATGTTCAAAAGATAGAAAATAAAAAGTTAAAAGAGTCAGCTCTGAAAGAACACAATGAAGAAAATGATGTCACTATTGACAAAACAAAATGTTCAGATATGAGATACACTCCAGTAGATATGGGTCAATGTTTGTCTCAAATGATAGTTAAGGTTCCATTTCTAGAAATGATGAGAATTAAAGAACATAAGGAAAAAGTAATGTCATTATTAAACAACGTACCCACAATAAACATTCAGAGTCCAGTGGATGTTTCCAAGAGGTCAATTACCAAGGGAAATGAAGTAGAGGTGTTGACATCTGAAATTCCTCAAATATTCTTGAATGCAACTTCTTCCCCAAAAGTTATTGACCCATTTTTTCTTTCATTGATAATTAATGATAAGATGCTCAAAAATTGCATGATTGATTCAGGAGCCTCTAATACAGTTATGCCAGTTGAAATCATGAGGGAAATGGGATTACAAGTTGATACTCCTTATGGGAGATGTAGAGCTATGGACTCTAGAGAGGTCCCTGTGATTGGTACCATTTGAGGCTATGCCTTATAGGCTAGCAGTATGCCCTGATGTAGTAATGACTATGAATTTTCTTGTGGTTGACATACCACCGCATTATGGCATGTTGTTATCAAGAAAATGGAGTGCTCAAATGGGAGGTAGTATACAAAATGATTTATCATATGCTACTTTCAACATTGCTGGAGAAAATGTTAAGGTCTTAAGGGAGAGTAGAACTCCCCACATGATAGAAAAATTTGAAGACACTAATGTTAACTATTGCATTGACATAGACATGGAAAATTTCAAGATGCAAAAAAATGAATTTTATTATCAAGATCAAGAGGCTGACCCTTTGAATAGAGAATTAATCATGCAAGAAGATGGATTGTGGAAGATGTGCTTTGATGGTGCTTGCTCTAAAGAAGGATCAGGGGCAGAAGTATTGTTAATATCTCCATCAGGTACAACATTTAAGTATTCATTTATGTTAGCCTTCCAATGTACAAACAATACTATAGAGTATGAGGATTTATTCTTAGGACTTGAAATTGCTATCAAACATGGTATAAAATGTTTAAAAGTTTATGGTGATTCTGAGTTGGTGGTAGCACAAGTCAGATCCAAATATGTTGTAAAGAATGACAGATTGAAAATATACAAGTATGCTATTTGGGATCAACTTGAAATGTTTGATGCCTTTGATATAAGTTGGTTAGAAAGGTCAAAAAATATTATGGCTGATTTTTTAGCAAATGTTGCTTTGAAAAATGATGATTTGACCTTACGTGGGGTGTCAATGCTAGAAGTCAAAACAAGACCAGTTGTTCCAGACAACATATACAACTGGCAGGTATTCCAGGATGATCAAGACATTTTGAGGTTCATGCAATGTTTAGACCATTATGAGAACCAGAGTATAGATTGTAGTTCCTTACTAGAACATGATGATGGAAAAGACTACATCTTTGGAAATAAAGTTGTCCAGTTAAGTTCTAATCAGATTCCTAGAGGTCTGGTTGAGCTTGAAGCATTGTTTATAAGTCAACAAAATGATTCATCAAAGTTAAGCAATGCCAAAATTGAGGATTTAGAAGAGATAAACTTAGGATCTAAAAGTAGTCCTCAAATAGTTTATATTGGGAAAGGTTTAGATTCTCACATAAGAATAAATCTAATTAAATTACTGATAAAATATAAACATGTTTTTGCTTGGTCATATGAGGATTTGAAAGCATACAGAGAAGACCTTTTTCAACATGAAATCCCATTGAAAATAGATGTGAAACCGTTTAGACAAAAGCAGAGGCATATTAACCCCTTGTTGGCTCCTAAGATGCAACAAGAGTTGATGAAACTCAAGGATGCTGGGATAACCCAGCCCATCAGACATTTGACTTGGGTATCAAATTTGGTGCCAGTTAGAAAGAAAAATGGTGATATCAGACTCTGTGTGGATTTCAGGAATCTAAATATTGCTTCATTGAAAGATAACTATTCATTACCCAATATGGAAGCAATGTTACACAAGGTGACTGGTTGTGAGTTGATGTCTATGATGGATGGTTTCTCAGGTTATAACCAAGTCTTAGTTAAAGAGATAGAGCAGTATAAAACTGCATTTACTACTCCATGGGGAACTTATGTGTATATCAGAATGCCTTTTGGATTAATAAATGCAGGGGTGACTTTTTAGAGGGCTATGGATGTTGCTTTCAAGGAATTCATTGATCTATTCATGGTTATTTATCAAGATGACTTAACTGC
>MU225327.1:1403065-1415291 GCA_018584345.1 Thuja plicata | reverse complement strand
AAGAAGGTGCATGACTGTAGGGAATTCAGTCATGAAGAGTAAGAGACAGTGAGGAGTAAAACATTTCGGTGGGTAGGGAACCTAGGATAGAGGGAACAGAATAGTCCTTCTGGTTAGGGTCTGAGAGCAGCCCTAAGAGACTCAAGGGTGAGTCTAGAGAGTCCTAAATTGAATAGGATTCCAGGTGAGATTCCTAGAAGAGAGTAGGAATTTCAGAGAGTTAGGTGACCTCCCCATCAATACCCCATTTCCAAAAATAGCATGGGTCCCTCACTAACCCCCTCAAAACTTACTATAAATAGAAATTACTGCATACATAGTCCTAGAGACCTCAAACGAAATCCAAACCTGCAAAACCCTGACCACTGAAGAAGATGCATCCCTCAAAGGAACCTCTAACCAACCTCATTAACCTCTGAGGGATAGAATAATAGGCTAATACCTCAAACTCTAATGCTCATGAAAATGGGGACATTACAGTCCACCCTCCTTAAAATTGCTTGTCCCCAAGCAATCTCCACTACAAAGAAACTCCACTGAACTAAAAAAAACAAAAAAAACAAAGGAAGACTGAGAATTTTCCCACATTGAGACACAACGGCAGCACCAGTATGACCACAACTACACAGAGATGATCAATAATCCATCTATCCAAACTCTATGCACTGAAACCATGCTTCTGAAAAAGACCTTGTACATGTGGATCAAAAGTAACACTATCAATAACCCAGACCATGTACACACTGCAATTTTAGTGAACCCAAACTGAAATCCTGATGCACATGTAGGATCCAACAACACATAGAAGAGTATCCAACCAAATATACATGGATCCCAAATCCAGAATAGAAGTCTACCAAG
The DNA here is from genome assembly GCA_018584345.1 of Thuja plicata. NCBI lineage: Eukaryota > Viridiplantae > Streptophyta > Pinopsida > Cupressales > Cupressaceae > Thuja > Thuja plicata. The sequence goes on along the minus strand of MU225327.1, from coordinate 1,414,430 downwards.
AAGAATACTCCCAGACTTTTTTTTCTCAACATTGATCCTAAATTCACCATACCAAAAGTGGTGAAGCAAACCTATAGGACCCATCCAAATTGCAGTAGTAACCCTGCCACCACGTAGATACCAGTACAAACAAAACACACATCCATCCACCGTAAGGAAGTAAGGATATATGGAATCACCTACTACACCAAATCTCCCCTAATACTCTACCAGTCCCCATGGGTATGAAATCCAACTGTACTACAAAGATAAGAACTACCAAGGGTTTTTGTATCACAACCATGGTATCCATCCTCCACTAGACTACCATGGATGTACAGACTATGCAAGTAGTCTCTTAGCAGCTTGCAACTACTAACTCCATCAACTAAAGCTAGCATATACCCATCCCATAAAGGATGGTATGACTCCAGAGCCAACCCATATCGATGCATAATCAATTCCTCTACCTGTGGATCAAAGAAAAATGATGAGCACTCCTCATTGTATAGTTACCGTAAAAGGCTTGAATCTTTTCCAAAGGATCATCACTGGCAATTCTAGAATCAGAAGATGGATCCAAACTCTGGCCCTAAATTGCTAATTGGGTAGATTCCCTTCCAAATCTCTCTGCATACTTAGTAGCATACTCTCGGTCATGAAACAAGTGAAGGTATTCTAATTTAAATGCCTCCAAAGCACTCTAGATGAACTTCAAATCGTGAATATGAGTACCAACCTTGACCCTGTATCTCTCCTCAAAACCCTGCTCTCCAAAGAAGGTACTCAACATACTTATGTGTGCAGTCAAAGCGAGATAAGGTTGAATCAACCTTCTCTCTAGAAACCCTCAACTAATCTCTCCATCTTTGTGGCTCATCAATCTATCGAACAGAATCAAGTGCATGGAATGAAATAACAGGATTGTTTCCATAGGAAGGAAATAACCAAACATGAGAGTTAATCTCCCAACCAGATGATACTCTGCATATATCTTGTGAAGAAGATGGAGTATTTTCATGAAAAACCACACAACTCACTAACGAATCCACCTCTACATCACAAGAACTCTCAATGACCTGCCCTGCATCATCTGTCAATGTGCTGACTACTGGAGAACCTGACACAACCAAAGGCTCTCGACAACTCTCTACCAAGTTACTCATCCCAATTGTGTCCACATCACCTAAATATGTTATGGATGTAGCCACATCCTCACTACAACCCGTGGGTTTCAACTCATCACCAACAACTACTGTAGAAAACTAAACTAAATATGTAGCTGGTGAAGAATGCACTTGGCTCAACTCTATGGTAACCTCATCCAACTATGAATATGACTCCTAAAGAGTCATCTTAGTTCTCTCCCATAACCTTTGTAGTTACCTCAAGCTCATGAGTGAGCTCATCAAACTCCTCTTCCTTCCCCTTCAGTGCATCATAACAAGTGCAACACCACTCAAGAAGGTAGTCTTTGTCAGCTAATAACTACAAGTAATTATGCATCACTATTCTGACAGCCTCTCATAATAAATAGATCTCTATTAGGGAAAGACCACTATCACTATGCTCATCTGACATAGGAGCACCCTAACCAAATATAACATCTAATGGGAAACATCATAATGCTCTAAGATTGTAGCAATCTGAATGTCACTCACCTTCAACTGCCTGTTCACATGATGTCTTTGAATGCTCTGGCCCCCATGTAATCTCTTTGACCCACAATCCACACTGTGATAGGAATTTGTATCCACAATGTTTACCTCATGATCAAAATCATCATGTGTGCTATCATCAACGCACACATCAACAATCGAGGCACTACTACTAGGAACCTCAACAAGTGACTCATCTGATAAAGTGGAAACTATTCCTATATCAATCTCCTCACATGCTCCCACTCCCCATGTAACTACAAGTCACGATCCTAGGACCTACCACCAACCAATGAATTCTATGATTCATTTTGTAAGGTCTGATATGCCAAATCAAATTCACTAAATCATGAGCCATCCTCATAAATATCATCAGTAGTACCAAAAGTCATTAGTACCAACATCATCCACCCATAAACCCTCTGTTATCACATGTTGATGCAAACACATCTCACTGTTGTCATAGAAATTAGAATTACCAAAACTTGCATATTCCATGTAATCCACAAAATTAACACTCTCACCATGCGAGTCAAAACTCAAGGTGGCACCAACAACATATTTTACACTTGCTCTGTCATCAACACCATCAGTAGGATAAAACAAAGGACTGCTATTATAAAAAATCACAATTGTTATCATGACTGATAACAACTTCTAGAGCACTGAAAGTACCAACACTCTCCTCAAAACTCACCTTACTTTCCATTGCTTCCTTTGCACTGATTAAATTATTTGTATTAGTGTTTACCTCCCTTTACTTTTTTGACGTAGATCCCTTAAACATAGAAGTCATATACTATGATAATTTTTCTATGGTTATCAGGTGCGAAAGAAATTCACCCATCCTTTCCTAACTTTTTCTAAGCTTATCTAATTTTTTCATTAAGTTGTTCAACTAGTTTCTCTGTTTAATTAATCTCCTTGATTTTTACATGACTGTACAAATGCAAGAGTGTTGGTCACTCAAAATAAATGTTTGAGCTCAATGATTTCCACCCCAACAGGATGGTGGGAAACCACTCTGATACCATTGTAAGAACCCTTGCTAGTTCTAACTCTAGAAACTCAATTTTGACACTTTGGCAATGTTTGTCAAATAATTGATATGCAATGTCTTAATTCTGATTTTTCTTAAGTGTGTATGTTGGTTTTGTTTTTAATTGAATGGTTTTTCAATTAATTAATATATAACACTACATGAAATGAACTAGTTTATTTGCCATTAATCTTTAACATCGTTTCTTCATTAATCCACCATTAAACTATTCATTAATGCAATTACAAAGCATGGAATAACATTATTCAAAAATTATGGAAATTAACTACAGCAAATAGAAACCTGGAATAAGCTTGAGCATTGGTATTCCCAGCAAAGTTCAACTTGTATAATCCCTTGTAGTTGAGCAGATACAAACCCTTTGAGAATTCTGAATTTTCTCTCCACACATACCCTAGCAACACTAACAAAAATCTCCCTGTTGTCAGGTAGCTTGCTTAATGAAACAACATCCCTTTATGAGGGATTACGCAAGGTATGCTGGCTACTAAATCTAAAATATGGGCAACGCTCAACACCTGGAGAAATATGCATATAATTTCGTACCCCAAATCACTATAAACTCCTTCCAATCTCATAATTCTCTCCTTATCAATCTGCAATTGCAAGCCTTTGATTTCTCTCCACAATCTGATGGTAAACCCATTTTTTTAAGCATAATAAGAATCTCTCAGTAATCCAAATTTGCCATGCATCTCACTGGTTCAAATGGAAGCATAAAAGAAAACTACATTCTCCAATGGCGGCTGCAAGTAGAAACCCTCGTTCTCCAAGCAAGACCAATAAGCAACCAAAGTTCAATAATAATCATAAAACATCTTTTCAAAATGAGCTCTTAAGTCTCTTTTATTCTTTTCTTGTGGGAGCTCAAACACTTTCTAGTCAATGTGGGATAAAAGATATATTCCCACTTTTAATTTTTTTTCACTTAAAACTCTATAGTTGGCTCACAAATAATTATTTTAAAATTAATTGTTCACTTGGCCCCATCTATGATAAATTAACCCTTCACTTAAGTGACTTAAGTTATAATATAAAATTATATTATAACTTTATAATATAAGCTAAAAACTATTAATAATTATTTTAACCAAATAAATATTAATATCTCTATTATTACTCATCATCTCTACATGTTGTCTGAACTGGGAGCTAACATGATCAAGCCGCAAATGACCATACCCCATTTCTAAAAATAGCAGGGGTCCCTTACTAATGTCATGCCCAAAAATTACACCCAAAAGCGCAACAATTTTTTTTTTCAGAAGGTAAAAATAATGTCTTGAAGATCACAGTTGAGAGGTAACCGAGTTTACTAAGTTAGGTCAAAGTATACAAGATAAGTTCTAGGTTACAAAGTATCAGGAACACACGTAGGGTTAATGGGAATCATGTCCATATGACAACATCCCTCAACCCAAAAAAAATTAATAAACTAGGTTCAGGTTCTTTTGGATACACTAGTTAGGTTCGCGACCTAACCGTACCTTGAGTAAGGAGATAATCCAAGGGGTTACTTGGAAGCATTCTGCTAAACTTTTCCTAATAGGCTAAACAACTAGATAGACCATTTAACCTTAATAAAGTTGTCCCATAATAATTGTTCTATCTCTTATAATAAAGTTTGAAGATGTGTTTGAAAAGTAAATGTGTAAAAGCTTAATGGTTAAACATATCCATAAGTTTTCTACTAAATAGTATTAATCCAAATACCTTAAAAGGTTTAGGTAAACTTTTTTAAATCCCTTTTTCGATATTTAATTTAGAATCTTAAATTAACCTCTATTTCCTTTTAAATATTAATTTAATGAATAATTAAATATCCAAGGTCAATAATAGATCTCATCTAGAAATTCAAAAGTGTGTAGACATTTTGATTTTTAAGTAATATCAATCAATAATTAAGTTGAACATTTGTTCATAACTTTCTTCCAATAAGGTAAACGATCCACTAGAAGTTCAATTCAATATTGTATTTTGATAAGTTATTAGTAAATAAATCTTTAAAGGGGTCACTACTTTAATAGAGTTTAAAGATGCAGGAACCATTCTCAATAATTGCTGTAAAGGATTAAATCGTCATTTTACCAATTCTATCTTTTAAAAAAAAAAATCTTAAATAATGACTTACTACTATGTTTCCTCACTATATATTCATGATACTACAAAATATAATTCCATGGATAGATAACTTAAGTTGAACCATCAAAATCTAATTAACATAAATTTATTAATGGATGAGGATAGTATAAGTTCCTTGTTAGTGTTTCCTATATCCAATTTAAAGAAAATACTAATAGTTAAATCATTTAGTTACTTAAGTACGAGATTTTAACATTAATAGAATTTATCTTCAACAACAATAATTAAAAAATTGAACTATGACATTTTTTATTAACTTCATTAGCAAAGTTGGTTAAATGTTAACAATGTAATTCTACACAGATCCTATAACCCAGCTAACAGACATCCCTTATAATCTTAAATTTTAAATCTCAAAGTAATAATCTACTTATAAACGGAGTTAAATCATTTGTTCATTACTATTCCTCATTAGGGTATATGATCCATCGATTAATTTTATTAAGCTATGGTTCCTTAAACTTTCTCATTAAATTTTCAAACTAATATAATTAAATATCCAAGTTGTCATTTTGATTTTTAAGAGATATCAATAATAAATTAAGAATCCTCAACTGTACATTATTATTAGTATTATTATTATTATTATTCTCCCTTATTTAATTCAATTTATTAAATCGTTGAGAATATCTATCTTTAAGTTTCTATATAGCGCTTCTAACTATTATAGTTTAACTTAATCAGATTTAACAATATTCCATGTTTCCCGATAACGTTAAAGCATTCAGTTAAAATGAAATCTACCATATTTAAAAACAAAATTTAACAAATGTAATTTCACTAGCAATGTTCAAATACTATACCAAAACCATGACCACTAGATTGTTATTTGGATGAGCAAGGCAAATTATTTGGGGCAAAATTATAATGATAAAGGGGATTTACATCCATTACAAAAAAGGGTAACTCTTGGTTTTAAATCCTGAAGTGACCTACTAAAAGAATACACATAACAGCCCCTCTTTTTGGGAAACCCTAACCTAATCCAAAATTAGGGTTAGGGCCCAATAAACGTGCCACAAAGAAAAAAAACCTTTCCTTTTTGCCTTTTCTTTTCTTCCTCTTCAACAAACTAGAAAACCCTAAGGGGAAATTGTTTTGTGTTGCAGGTTCATGTTTGTTTGCAGAGTTTATTCAAGCAATGGCAGAGGCGCTGCTCATCGCGCGACCACAGTACCAAGTGTTAGTAATAACTGAGGGGGGGGGGGGGGGGTGAATCAGTGGCCTCAAAAATTTATCCTTTAAACTTTAATCCACCAATCAATACACCACAGATTATTAAGTCCCTACAAGATGTATGCCTTTGAAATACTTGAAATAAATAACTGTCTGTCAATTTACCTTGTCTGTCCTTATTCTCCTTGATTACCGATAAGCAGTAAAACTTATTTACCAATACTCAGTAAATATGCAGTGTACCAATCAATCCAGAATTGCATATGTGAAATGTAAAACAATAAAGTAATAAACCATACACACATAACACATGGATTTTAACGTGGAAACCCTGTTAAGGGGAAAACCACTGGGACTAGTACCCCAAATTTTCACTCTTCTGAAGTGAGCCTTGTTAGAAGCCAACCCTGTTAAAGGTTACAAACACACTATTAAGTGCGACCTTGTTAGAGGATTTTTATACATAGGTTGTCACTTAGTATCTGGCATCTATGCCACCATCCTTGAATCAGCCTTTAGACTGTCAATAGGCTTTATGCTAATCTTACTACCATCCTTGAATCATCCTCCTTCTTAGACTGTCAATAGGCTTTAGGTAAGACTGATGCTACTATCATGAGTCAACGTTTTTGGTAATCTGTTAGGATATACCTCATTTATAGAAGACTGTTAAGTCTTGCTCTATTAAGAGACTTAATGCTCCAATGGTTAAACTGAAACACAATGACTTGTTTCTAATGCAACTTTGAATTGCAGATATTCAGATCTATTTACGTACAATACATTTCTGATCAATGTATCAATTCAATTTCTTTGTACTTCACACTTTCTACTCTCTGATGATGTGCTTCATTGTGTGTCGGTGTCTACAGAATTCTTTAGCTCTCTGTTAGCTTGATTGATCAGGACTGTATGAAGTTTATCCTTCACCAGTTTCTCTTCAGCATCTTCTTTCAATTCACTCCCCCGTGTATCTGATTGCCTCTGGAAATGCATTAAGCTTGTCTCTTATATAGACATGATGTTCCTTAATTCTTGGTTCTTGATTCTTGATTCTTGGCGTGAAAAATAATCCAACCAAATTGATTTACGGCTTTAACTCCTGATTTATCTCGTAGTTATCTTCCTACCAACTGTATAAATCATCTTTAAAACACTTACTTAACTGTGGTCGAATAAAACAAATAAAATAACCAGTTAATTCTATACTTAAGCTCTGCCAGCAAGATATTTTGTCATTTTCTGATCTCTCTATTCTGCCAGTCAATTTTGCAGTTCGTCACCGGTGACAACTGCCAGTTCCGTCGGTGCAACTTTAGTTAGCTTTGGGATCTTCGTCTGTCAAGCATCATTGGATTTTGTTCATCAGGAAACTCTATTTTCATCTCATCAGGAATCCTCTGATTCTGCTTCATCAGGAAACACTGTCTTTTTCTCATCGGGCATCACTGTGACTTTATCTCTGTCTTTACCGATGGTGTGCACTCCGCCGGTGTGGTTTGTCACTTAGTGAATACTTGACTTTTATGCATTGTTGAAAGCATAACCTCTATTCCATTAATTCTCTAAAGTCCTTGGCATTATGAATATGACCATACAGATGATATCAAGTTGACATCAATGACAATACAAACCATTAACTGATTTAATGTCTTGCATCATCTTCAACTTAACTTTGTCAAACATTCAATCAGTTACATGTCATCAATCTCTCCCTTTGGCATTGATGGCAACATGCTATATTATCACACTATATTATTTCTAATACAACATGAATACAATTGTTGAGATTCATCAAATTACCAAACAGTTTGTTTTGATAACTAATAAAAGTGTCTGACCGCCGGTAAGCTCTCTGTTAGCTTAGATTTGATTCTTGCAGCTTTCCTTGTTCCTTCTTCTAATGTGTTGTGTCCTCTGTCTGTTGTTCGCAACTTTTATACAAATTCTCTCCCTATGGATATGATCTCTCCCTGTGTGGAGTAATCTGATGATAATATGAATACATTCTCTCCCTTTGACAACAACGCCAAATAAATAAATTTTTTACAAATATCTGACATTCTGTCAAACAATTTCTTCTATCCATAATATATTCCTTGAATTTCCCCTATCCATCATCAATATAGCAATATGTTCTGGTGCTTAGTTCTGATATATACCTTTCTGTATATAAATGTAGCTTTGAAGTTCAGTTTCTGCTTGCATCAATCATGAATGATATTCTAATAATATATGGCTAATGCAGCCTTTAGTCCCTTTACTGACTGGTAGACATGGGTCTGACCCCTAGTCTTTTTCTCAGGTACTCAAATGTATCCTTGGGCAGTGGCTTGGTGAAGATATCAGCCAATTGTTCTTTTGATTGCACATATTCAAGTATGACCTCTTTTTCTTGAACTTGTTCTCTTAAATAATGATACTTGATGGCAATGTGTTTGATCTTTGCATGCATGACTGGATTCTTGGAAATATTTATTGCACTGGTGTTGTCACAATAGATAATTACTAGTTCTATGATCGTCATATGCATACCTTCCAGCAACTGTTTGATCCATGCAATATTTGAGCAGTTTGTAGCAGCAACAACATATTTTTCTTTTGCAGTAGACTGAGAGATGCATCCTTGCTTCTTGCTAATCCATGTGACAAGTCTATCACCCATAAAGAATGCTCCTCTAGTTGTGCTCTTCCGATCATCAATATTTCCATCCCAATCAACGTCGGTAAACACTTTTAGTTCAAATTTTCCTTCTCTTCTATACCATAAGCCAAATTCCTCAGTATTCTTCAGATATCTTAGAATTCTTTTCACAGCAGTTATATGTGATTCCCTGGGGTTAGTAGAAAATCTAGCAACAATTCTTACTGCATGTGCAATATTTGGTCTAGTGTGTACAACATACATGAGTTTTCCTATCATTGATCTGTATAGAGTCTGATTTACCTTTGTTGTCTTGTCTTCCTTTGTTAATTTGCATCCAGTAGCCATCAGTGTTTCAACAGGTTTGGAATCTTCCATCTTGAATATTTTTAGTACTTCTTTGATGTATTTGGATTGTGTAATGAAAATACCTTCACTTTGTTGAATGATATGTAGACCAAGAAAGAACTTGATCTCTCCAAACATAGACATCTCAAATTCTTTTCTCATCTCATCAGCAAATGATTTGCATAGCATATCATTTCCTCTAAATATGATGTCATCAACAAATATTTCAGCAATCAAGGTGTTAGCATTAGTATCTTCTTTCAAATAAAGATTGTTGTTTTCACTAGTCCTCATGAATCCAATACTTATTAGATAGGAATGAAGTCATTCATACCAGGCTCTGGGAGCTTGTTTCAATCCATACAAGACTTTGTGAAGTCTACATACCATGTTTCTCTTGTCTGGATCCAAAAACCCTTCTAGTTGCTCAATGTATACCTCTTCTTCAAGTATTCCATTTAGAAATCCTGACTTGACATCCATTTGATATACTTTGAATCCTTTGTATGCAGCATAATCTAGTAGAATTCTTACTCCTTCTAGCCTAGCAATGGGTGCAAAGGTTTCTCCATAGTCTATACCTTCCTCTTGTCCATACCCCTTGCATAGTAGTCTTGCTTTTTTCCTTGTGACTTCTCCATTCTCGTTCAGCTTGTTCCTGAATATCCATTTTGTACCGATGAAATTATTATCATCTGGTCTTGGCACAAGTGACCATGTCTTATTCTTTTCAATATGTTCAATCTCATCTTTCATAGCACTTATCCATTCTTCATTATCTAATGTAGCATTGATAGAATTTGGTTCAAACTCACAAATTAAGCAATTTGAGTTTAAAGACTTACTTCTTGTTCTTGTACCAGCTTTCTTATCTCATATGATCTGGTCCTCTGGATGGTTCCTTTTTACATATCTTGCAATTATAGGTACAAATCTTTGTATATCAGCTTGATCTTCATTACCTTGCACATTATCTTGATGATTATCCTGACCGTTGGTAACAACATTCTGACCGTCGGTTGCAACATTTTGTTGTTCTGGATTTAAGCACTGTTGCTCAGGTAGAGTTATAGGTTCTTCACAATATACAAACTTGTTGTAGTCCTCTGGTTCTTTTGTACTCTCCAATTCATTCTTTTCTGCAAATTCATCAATCTTCACATTTGCACTTTCAACTCTTTTGTTAGAAGCCTTGAGCAGAAATTTAAAAGCTTTGCTTTTGGTAGAATACACCATAAAAATACCTTCATCACTTTTGGCATCGAGCTTTCCATTTCTATTGTCTTTTAAGACATAACATTAACTGCCAAAAATTTTGAAGTAACTTACATTGGGTGTTTTACCATACCATAGCTCATAAGGAGTCTTCTTTGAGTCCTTTCTCAATTGTACTTTGTTAAGTGTATAGACAGCAGTGCTAACAGCTTCTCTCTAGAAGTTCTGGGTGATGTCCTTCTCTATCATCAGTGTTCTTGCACAGGCAACTATTGATCTCTTCCTTCTCTCAGCAATCCCATTTTTTTATGGTGTTCTTGGTGCAGAAACCTATCTTTTTATGCCATGCTCATTATAGAAATTAGTGAATTCATCTGATATAAATTCTCCTTCTCTATCTGATCTCAAACATTTCAGATCCTTACCACTTTGTTTCTCTACCATAACTCTATACCATTTAAACATCTTGAATGCTTCAGATTTTGCTTTTAGAAACATGACTGTCATCATTCTAGAGTAATCATCAACAAAGAGAATAAAATATATATCTCCATAGTAGCTCTTTGTCCTCATAGGTCCACATAAATCAGTATGGACTAATTCTAGAATATCATTAGATATATGGGTTTTTCTTTTGAAACTAGACTTTGTCATCTTACCTTTTTGACAATTTTTGCACATGATGTTGTCTGGCTTTGTCATCGTCGGTAAGCCTCTTACACTTCTTTTCCTGCTTATTTTCATCATGTCCTCAAAATTCACATGACACAACCTTTTGTGCCATAGCCATATGTCTTCATTTCAGTCATCAAGGAAGTGGGGTTAGTATCATTCAGATAGAATAAGTTACCTTTGGTCTGTTCACCGGTACCAATCAGTATGCTAATTCATTGAAGATCTTTGCCTTCTTGTTCTCAAATGCTACTATGTGACCTAAATTATTCAGTTGAGAAACACTCAATAGATTATAATTCAATCCTTTTACCCAATAAGAATTTTCACATTTAATCAGTTTGTTCAGCATTACTGTTCCTTTACCTTCAATTTGACAAGGTGAATCATTTCCCATTCTTATTGTACCACCTTTATAGTATTCAAAAGTATTAAACTTTTCTTTGTCACCAGTCATATGGTGAGTGTAGC
>MU225327.1:1358005-1390703 GCA_018584345.1 Thuja plicata | reverse complement strand
TATATATAAAGGTTTATATAACTTAGTTGATTTCACAAGAAGGGTAATAATATTATTATTGTTACAAGATAAAACAATTACACAAAAAAAGAAAGTGTATTTCCATTCAAAACATAATTTTCTTTGGAGATTACATTCCTAATTATAACGAAAATTTCTACCTCTCAAAATTTGCATTCAATGTATTTTCTTTTTTCTTTTTTTCCAATACAAATATAACTTCCATATTTGTTTTAAAACAACAAACAAAGTGCAAAAAAAATAGATTTTATAAATCAACAATTAAAATGCTACATTGTAATGTATTAAGAAATAACTTATATTGTTTTATACATATGGCTACAAATGCATTGTAATGTATTAAGAAATAACTTATACTATTTTATACATATGGCTTCAAATGTAAGTTTGGATAAATTTTAGGATTTGATACCCTTTTTCCATGATAACCAAATTTCTTTCCATATAAAGTCATTACAACTCTAGAGAAACTAATAAAGGACTTCTAAACTAACAAGAAATCTACCTAATAACCTTGATGCAAAATTTCCAGTCTTAATAATTCTTACACAAACTTTTACAAAACCACACATGCCTCCACTACCATAACCTAGTTTAACTCCAATCTCTAAGAGCTCCTATTCTTGCAATTAAAAAGAAGGAAACAAGAAGACCATGGGGTTGCTCTCCTCCTAGCCTAGGTCTTTACAAGACCACCCCCGAGCTAGGGGAACCAAGATTAAACAGGTTTCACAAGGAACAAAACCATGCAACAAACCACCACACACCACAAAACAAATACCCATTTAAGGCTTGCACTTAGGATCTCCTATTGACCCATTAATGGGGCGAAGGAGGACAAGCACTATGAGATATAAACCAAAACAAGTTATATATTACCTTCATAAGGCCTATAAAACAACCACATTTATTCATACTTCACAACTCACAAACAAAATCCCTACATTCTTCACCCCAAGGCTTCTCTGCCCTCCCAAGGGTGAGATTGGCCTTGCACACCCAATCTACATACAAGAAAAAGAGATGAGGAAACTTCCATGAAAACACTACAATAGCACAATCTTCTCAACCACAAATTACAAATCTTAAAGCACAAACATGAACCGAACATCCTAGCACAATACCATCAATCACAAAATATCTTGCATACATGATTTAACCAAAAACATGGAGATAGTGCAACCAACCTTGATCAAGTAATGACACTAAAGTGGTCGATGATGAGCTTCCATCCATAATTCATTCTCTCTCCTTCCAAGAATCTCCTCTAACTCTTAGTTGTCTCCAAAGATAGAGAGTGGATGAACAAACAAAATTTCCCCAAACTTCCCCCTAAATACTTCTCTCACACTTCCCAAACTTCCTTGGGTAGAGTGTGTGTTCTCATTGGTTGGTCTTCCCAACCCCTTACACACTTGTCTACCCAAGGACAAGCTCTCACAAGTTAATTTTCGTCCATCGTGGGAATTCCAACTTTTGGAAGGGTTCATGACACCTACCTAGGTTGTCCTATGGTAAAAAATGACCCTAACCAATGGGTATACCAAGTGGGCCTTCTAAAAGGGCCTAAACTCAACCCTATAATTCCTTTTAACCCCTCAAAAACCCCTCTTAAACTCACCCAAGAATTTCAAGTGATGTGACCGTTCCTAAGGCTCACTAACCAAGTGGCACACATGGGGATCCTACAAGGTACTCTCTTAGGTTTGCTTGCAACCAATCTCCACCCAAAAGGGACATGTTATTACCACATAAGCACAACACATGTGTCAAGTGACACTCACAAACACACATACACATCACAATACACATGGATTGCCCATTAGAAAATACATAACCACAATTAACATTTAATAACAATTAAAACCATACTCTTCACTATTACGAATTTAAAACACATCACGACAAGCCTTTATCTCTTTCATAAAGAGCAACCTTGGTTTGCATTGTTTTCACATAGGCTTAATCTTGATTCCCCAATTTTAACACCATGGTCATCTTCCCTACACACTAAGTCTGAATACAGTAGTCCAAGGAATAATATGCATCATAATGAAATATAATTAATTCAAAACCTCTACAAAACTTCTACAAAATCAATTCACTTTTCACTATGCATTCGTAAGCATCCCTTACACATTTAACTTTCATTTCATGTTAGAAATCATATCTCATCATAACTAAATCCATTCACCATTCCCCATTAAATCACATAAGCATCAATTAGTCTTTCACATAATCATAATGTTCACTAGATCAGTATCCCTAATGAAAAACCCATAACTATAACATAGTAATCTAATCTGACTAACCAAAGTCTTTATAATTATAATAAGTCATAGCATTACCTTTTCTAGCCTTTTAGTGTAACCAATCTAATATTTAATTGCATTATCAAAGCACCTATCATTTATCAAAATCCTACAATTTCCTTATCCTAATTCAATCCATGATATACAAGCACTTAACTATTAGTCATAATAATCAGTAAATCATTATGTCCTAATGTAACATAATGCTTCGTAGAGCAGTCAACATAGGAAAGAAAATAATAGGGTACACTCTTGCGAGAGTACTACATGGTCATCTATGCAATAATAACTCAATCTACAACCCTCATAGTTTCAGACATAAAATGAGAATGAGGGAGGCACTACAACTAACCCCCTCAAAACTTATTATAAATAGAAATTACTACATACGGAGTCCTAGAGACCTCGAACGAAAGCCAAACCTACAAAACCCTGACCATTGAAGAAGATGCATCCCTCAAAGGATCCTCTAACCAACATCATTAGCCTATGAGAGATAGAATAATAGGCTCATACCTCAAACTCTGATGCTCGTGAAAATGGGGACATTACAAGTTATGTTATGCTAGTTAACCTATACAAACAAGGTGGATAATTTCTTAAGGAAAGAATTGTATCCATTAAGGCATATTAAAAGGAGATTATTCCTAAGGAAATCATTATCTCCAAATGGATATAGAAAAGGAGATCAATCCTAAAGAAAGCATTATCTCCAAAGGGATCTATAAAATGAGGATCATTCTAAGAATTCATTGAATAATGCATAGGGGCAAGATAATGTAAACATGAACATAAGGAAAGCATTGTCTCCTTATCCATTTGCATAATATATTTCATTGCATCATTGTGTGTGTGTGTGTATGCGCGCGCGTGCGCGTGTGTGTGTGTGTGTGAAACAAGGAGCAGACTGTATGCCCAAATGTTAAAGTGAATCCAAATGCTTTAAAGGGATCAATAGATTTAATAGAGCATACATGCACCCATAAGAGACACTTCCACTATTACATTCCCCCAAGCAAAGAAAAAAAAAGGGAAATGAAACACATAACAAATAGAGCATGAAAGGAATCTACTAACTCTAGGGTCAGTATGATCAAATGATAACTCGTGTATATCAGAATTATATTGAAATGAAATGTCAGCATTCCCCAAAGGTAGAATAAGTACAAGAACATTGGAAGAATGCCACATAATAAATACAAAGAAGAGTATTTTTGGGTTGGCATTATAGAGACAAAAAATAATGGAAGTTGTTGTTTTTAATGGAAGTTGTTGTTTTGTGTCATCCCCAATTAGACAACACAAAGGCACATTTATGAACAATAGCACATGCAATACATAACATGTATACAACATATAGAAGAAATGTGATGCAAATAGAGGAATGTCACAAAATTTCAATTCCAATATCACCTAGTGGCAATGGAGAAACAAGGGTCATTTAAAGAAATCTAAACAAAACACATAACAAGTAGCACAACACAAGGGAAGCACAATACAACAAGCAAACACATGAAAGAATCTATTGTACAAGAGGATCTAATAAACCATATCATCTCCCCCCATCTTGGTTTGTATTATTTGGGGAAGGTGGGAAATATGTAAGAGGAGAAACATTGAGCATGGTAGATGAAGTTATCGCAAGCTCTAAACAAGGACCATTCTATAAGGATGAGTCACTTTGTTTGTCACTATGAGAAAGAGATAATTGTTTTGCAAATCTAGTAGGTAAATCATGATTAACATCAATAAGATAATACATATAATTAGAATCACTAACATAAACATCATTTGCATTAGGAACATCAAAATCATCATCATCAAGAGTATATTCTTCATCCAAATCAATTGCAATAGAATCTAAGATACAAACATAATTATAATGTTTGTTCAATTTCATCTTTTTTTCAAAATTAATTACTCCCTTAGGGTATGCATAGGTTATTCAAAGGGAATCAAAGCATCATTATGTTTCTTAGGTGGGGAAATATTTTGGGAAGCACGCTCATAAGCTCTAGTACGACATCGATGACAATGGTCACATACACAATGATTACATTTGGTTTTGTTTGAAATTTGGCTTGGTTTAGGAACAATCAAAATCAAGTCCTTTTATTCTTTATGAGGAAGAATGGAATGTGCCACACTAGGTTGAGAGATATCATTTGTGGAACTTTTATAGGATATAAGAGATGGAACTAAGGCATAAAGAGGAGATGGAGTAATCTTAGGATTGATAAGTTCACCAATCTTTGGGATTTTGAATTTCTGATAGGATATGATGAAATTGTCTTTGTGAGGTTGAATTGGTTGAGGCATAGAAGGCCAAAATAATTCAAGGTAAAAAATCCCTTGACTAGTTAAAGAATGATAGAGACTATGATTGATTTTTACAATTTCCCCATCACGGGGAAATTTCAAACACTTATGGATAGGAGAGACTATAACTTTCATGAAAGTGAGCCAAGGAAAGCCAAGTCTAACTTGAAATTGATCAAAAGTTGGGATGACAACAAAGGTTACATATAAGGATTTGTTACCAACTTCTAAAAGAAAGGTGACGGAACCATGGGTATGGTAAGTACAACTATTGAAAATTTTAATCATCACATCAGATTTGTCATGGAAATGTCACTGCAATTGTCTAGTGTAAAGATGTTCTTTAGTTATAACATTCACCATGCAAGTAGGGTCTATAAAGACACCATGAGAAAGAAAACCATTAACCTTTGAAAAAATGTAAAGAGGGCCATCACGTGCTTTAATAGTCTCTTTATGATAAAATGTAATGCAAAGATCAAATTCAAGTTCAAGTTTAGGTTCAAATTGATCAGTAAAGTTGAGAACATTTTAAGCCTTGGTAGACTTGGTATCATAGCTCACAATGGTGGGAGAGTCAAAAAAATGCATGGAAGAGGAAGGTAAATAATCGATAGACTCAATGGTATTGGTTGAATGAGAAGGTAAAGGGTTGGTATAAATTTGTAAGTTTTGGTTGGGAAGGGAAATGGATGTATTTCCTTGATCATTAACACCTTCAACAAATATATCATAAGGATCAATGAGGTCTTGAATAATAGATTTCAAACGAAAACACTTTTCAATATCATGGCCAAGTTTATGATGGTATTGACAAAAGGATTTTTGATGAAATGATTTAGGCAAGTGTTTAGATGTATCGACTAGTTTAATGGAAGGAAGTGTTAAAACATTAGCATTAAGCAACTTCAACATCACATTATGCAAAGATTCAGAAAGAGGTATAAAATTATGAGAGGGTCTAAAACCATATGACAAAGGTGCCACACCTTTGGATGTTGCTACCACTTGGTCATCAATATTGTTTGATGAATTTTTTTTTAATCTTGATGAAACCCTTAGGTTTTTGAAACCTTTGAAAGGACTGGTATGTAGCATCACTCTTACCAACTGGATCCATTGGAGTGGTGCTCTCAAATTGAATCACTTGAAGTTGATAAATATGAATCACTACACACAATTGAGTAAAGGAACAAAATTCAAAAAGCAATATCTTCTCTCTAATATTTATTTGTAAATTAACAATGAAAATACGTTGCACATCAATATCAAGCATGTGATAAGAAATATAATCGTGCAAATATTTTAATATACCAATGAAATCGGTTACTTTTTATTTAACACCTTGTTTACAATGCATCAAATCAGTCAAAGAGATCTTAGGACCAATATTGTTTTGAAACTATTGAATTAAAATCATGAGAAAGGTCACTAGGCAATATTTGAAAGGTTTTCACATGAGTCAAGGGATCACCTTTACCCCTGCAAGTCTCCAAATGTGGTATTTATATGTATTGAGGGATAATGGCACAAATGATGTCTAAGGACAAAGGACTAGCAATATCACAAGTAGAAATGTTGAACTTGGATTGAGTCATGTATGCAATTTGTTTTTGAAAGGATGAAATGGTTTGAGCCAAGCTATTGATAGTGGATTTGGTTGAAGGTTTGGTATGAGATATATGTGAAATATTTCAAGCATTATGATAAATGGAGGAGACAATGGAATATAAAAATGGAAAAATGTTGTAGGTAGGCATGGATGAATGTAAGGAAACACATGGAAGAATTGAAGGAGGAGGAACCACATGATTAGGAACACTTCAAAAACTAACATGTGTAGGATTCATGTTTTGAATGGATGTGGTTATAAGAGGTGGAGCATAAATTGATATATTAGGTATTGAAGTAGGAATAGGAATGGAAGTCTCAACACTAGTGGGAGGTGGATTGAAACCAATTTATTGGGAACAATCTCCAATAGGTTTGACATTATTATCAATGATATGAGAAATAGTATGCAATACATTAACACCATGTTCATCATTGGGAATTAACTTCCTTGAAACCTAAACTAAGGAGATGGCTTCAAGATTAGAGTTTTCTTGTCCTAACCATTGATAAAAAATTTCAAAGTCACGGGAAAGATTTTTCACTTACATAGGAGGATCTCTTAAGGTCTCATCTTCATCATGAGAAGAATGGGAATAATTTTTCTCAACGATATTAGGAATGTCATTAGTAGGCATGTTTGTCTCGTAAAGGTTCCTAGGAACTAAAGAAGACTCGAGATCAAAGGAACCAATAATTTTATGGATTCTCCTAACTGAAATGCTATAGGTAGGAATTAATGTGATAACACTCATGCACAAGAAAATGAAAGAGAGATGTATCTATTGAATGCAAATATTAAATTTTTAAATAGATATACAAATGTGCATGTAATCGTGAAATGAGCTTAGCATATATAACAATCAAATTGAGCATGGGGATATAATACACAAAGGGAATATAAAACCAAAATAAAAATGGAAATATTATAAGTCAAGCTCACCAAAATATATAGTAAGAAAAGACAAGCAATGCAAAGGGATAGATTACTTCGCCTTTTCATATTGCACATTTGGAAGGAAGATGTTCCAAATAGGCTCAGGAAGGACCTAAGCTCTATATGGGTCAATGATCCTTCAAAAATATGAAATGTGAAAATGGGCAAGTTGAATAAGAGGGAAGGTGAATATGAATATGCAGAACAATAGGCTAAATAAGTAAATCTGGACAATTTGGGAAACTACGGATTGATAAACAACTCCCAAAAACTAGAGATGAATTGAAATGAGATCCAAACAAAAATTGACATGTGGTCTAAATATGGGCTGAAAATGTAGGGTAAAAAATATCCTGATTGTTATGTTCCTATAAATAAAATGTCTCTATCTTTACGTTTCTAGAAACTTTGGTTGAAACTTGCAGGATTGCTCCGTAAGATCTCAATCTTTTTGTAAAAGCTTCAAATGCTACGCCACCTATTCATGCACCTAGAAAAATGGGGAAAATTTTATGGAAAGGGATTTGCCCTGGTTAAACCCTTGTTTATAAATCAATCTTGAAAATGAAAGGAAATTGCATAAAGGAATGTATATAAATGTGAAGGTAGATGCTTGATCTACCCTTGTAAATAAAAATACCTTCACAGATGGATGTAGTAATCGCTCATATTCATAAAGATACTTTAATGTTTCTTGAGTTGTAGATGTTGACCATGGAATTTAGAAAAGAATCAAGGATTCCTTCACAAATGCAAGGATATATGAATGTCATTCCTAGATCTTCAATGTTACTTTGCTTGATAATCACTTGATATGGAAGAAGAATGCATAAGGATGGACAAAGGATCTCCTTGCTTGATCGTGAACTCCTCTATTTGGCTTGCATGGTAGAGAAGATTTCTATAATGGAAATGATTGCCTTCAAATTTCCTTGGATGTTTAAGGAAATGCTAGATATTGAATGTTCACCTTCAAATCTTGAATTCACCTTGATTGCTTGTAGATGATAATGAATTATTGATGATTCATTGCCAATATGAAGAGAGATGGGGTGTTTGTATACCTCTCAAACACTTCAAGATTCAAAATTGAGCTAGGCTAACCATGATACCTAATTTCCTACTAAAACATTGTATTGAGGCCACAAACCAAATTTGTGCCCAAACATGGGGGAACATAATGGCTAGGTTGTTATGTAACTAGGAAAATCACCCAAATTGAAATTTTAGGGTTGGGGAGACAAAAAAAATGTTATAATAAGTGAACATGGGTTGCTAGGATCAAACATAACAAACATTAAACCTCTAAATCACTAAAATGGGGCCTAACAGAGAATCTAATTATGGGTGCTAACTTTTTAGGATGATACAAATTTGTTCCACTTTTATTGAAGGGTTGTCCATGAAGGGTAATGATAGGTGTTCTGTTATTACTAAAAATTTAAGGTTGTGTCTGTATGTGGTAAAATGAATAGCTAAAAATCCAAGGTCTAAAAACATGTTCTACTTGGTCAAGAGGCAGGCCATTCTCTCTCTAATTCTATCCCTAAATACCTTGAGATTGAGGAAGGAACTTTAATCAAGTGTCTTGAATTAGTAGTAGACTATATTCTTTCCTTTGTGAACACGTCTCTTATGGAAATTTATTCTCCTTTCGCCTGACTATTGACATGGTTCATTGATTAATTGCAACTAGATGAAAACTTAAATGGTAGTGGTATTACTAGTGTTATGTTAGTTGGCCTCTTTCTCTTTAAGCTTATTATGGAAGAAGATCTAATTGCTATTTTCACCCTAGGGCCCTATTCCTATAGTAAGAATCATTTATCACTTTGCCAATGGAAGCTATTATTTGATCCCATGGTGGATCTAAAAAAGATGGCTCATGTTTAAGTCTATTTACCTGGCCTCTTGCTATAATCCTAGGATGAATAAATCTTCAATTTGATTAGAAACTCGTTTGGATATTATGTCTCTAATGACGGGGTGATCAAAGTTAAATGTAGGTTAGTGTTTACCCAATTATGTGTGAATGTTGATATTAATTGATTTCTTTGTATGTACATATCCCTTTAGTCTAAGTTAGGAAACTGGACCCAAACCATCTTTAATGAAAATGCAATTATTCTCTCCTAGAATCATTCCAAATATACACATCTTATCTCTAACTATAAAGCCCGCAAAAAACATTCCTTGAAGTCTAAACAACTAATCCATATGGAGGTAGGGGGAATTATCATGTGAATGATCCAATGTATCCACAACTAGAGGTGGATATTGACTACCCTTTCACCAAGGGGATACTTATAATAATGGAAACCTTGACTAAGATTGTTAATTCTACAAAAACACCTACTCTGGTGGTTAATGAGGAAACCTCTAACTACCCTCTCAAGAATTGAAAAATACCTTCCTTCGTCACACCAATCCCCACACCTAGACCTAAGTGCACCCAAGTGGAAAAGGTACACTCACCCAAGGCACCCCTTAACTCTTCACTTCTAAAAAGCAGTTCACCCTGTGGCTCTATTGAGTCCCCTGGTGCCATTTTGAGTGGTTTTTTTGATAGGGAAGAATGAACAACTCATAAGAATACAAATATTTAGAAGATTGATGAAACAAAGACTAGTCGTCCCTTCCAGTGACTCTCAGAATCAAATAATTTTTTAAGAGAGATTGGGAATGGAAGACAAAAGACCCTGAAATCCTCCTTAAAAAATTAGAAATGAAGTTCCTATCCTGGAATATGAGAAGCCTCAATAGCCCTAAAATATAATATGCTCTCAAAAATTGTCTCTTTGAGAATAAGATTGTTATACTGTTACTATAGGGAGTTAAAATGACTAAATATACTTTTTATTCCATTGCTAACTATGTTTGGTCGAGTGTGGGTCAACATTAATGCTCCTAACTCCGGTAATGCTCGTAAGGATGTTTAGGAGGAAATTTCTTTACAATGATTGGTAGATCAGGATACCCACTAGATGATTTATAGTGACTTCAATACACCCCTCTTTACTTTTTAAAAGATGGGTTTATTAGTGGATTACACTAAAAAAATGGTTGATCTAGCATATCTCATCAACAAGATGGGTTTAATGGAATTTGACTTGTTGGATCAACCTTTCACCTAGTCTAACCATAGGAAAGGTGCTAATATATGTTGAGAAAAATTAGAGGTCATATTTTGGTCTCCTCCAATTGGACATTGGTTGCAACTTTACCCTCCACATGTTGTCAAGGACTATTCCAGACCATAATCCTATAAGGCTTGTTTGGGTTGATAAACCTGAAATGGGATTGATTCCTTTCTATTATGAAATCATGTGGTCTACCCACTTCAACTTAAGGAATTTTATTTAGAATTGATGGACCATTCCCTTCTAGGGTACTACTATGTATAGGGTGTCACATAAATTGAACCTCATAAAGGAAAAGGTTAGAGGATGGAATAAGATCACCTTTGATGATATCTTCCTATAGAAGAAAGAGCTAAGCACCAATATGACCAACATCTAGACACAAATGGCTAATGGAGACTACTTTGAGGTGACACACAATAAAGATTAATCCCTAAGGATTAAATGGAAAGAGAACTTTAAAAGACAATAAAATGTTTAGAAGAAAAGGTCTTGGGTCCAGTGGTTGAAAGAGGGTGATAGGAACTCTACTTTTTTCCACAAATTTTCTCTTAGACATAGAAAAAGAAATATTATTTAGTCACCCAAGGATAAAAATGATCAAATGATAAAAAATGGTATATAATTGGGCACCTGGCTTCTAATTATTTTTACTAGGCCTGTATGGAGAATGACACAACTTTCACCCTGGCTTGGAGGATCAACTACTAAACTACTTACCTAGAGAAAATTTTGGCCTTAATCACTGATGAAGAGGTAAAAACTACTATTTTTTCTATAGGTGCCTTTATATCCCTAGGATTAGAAAGCTTCCCCCAACCTTCTTTTAGGAACTATCAGATATTATTTGGTATGATATCACTATGAACACTAAGGATTTCTTCCACGCTAGTAAAATTCTAAAGAAACTTAAAATTCTTTCATTGATACAGTTCTAAAGATTCTTGATCCATCAAAATATCTAATTTTAGAGTTATTATTTTGTGAAATATAGTCTACAATATCTTCTTTAAAGTCCTGGTAAATATAATCAAGCCTATGTTGGATACCTTTTCAATATGAACTAGAAAGGATTTTCCCTAAGGTGACAAATTCTAGATGCAACTATCACTAATCATGAAATCTCACACTCTATGGATAAAATTAATTTCCCTAGGTGCATGACACTCAAACTTGATATATCTAAGGCTTATGATAGGGTCATATGAGACTTTCTCTTTAAGATCCAGAAGAAAATGGGGTTTCAAGATAAATGGATCTACTTGGTAAAGGAATCTTGTGAATGGTGTTTGAAGGGCCTTCTTTGAGGCTAATAAGGAAATCAAATAGGGGGACCCTCTCTCCCCTTTATCATGCTATCTGAGGTACTGGGTATAAATTTTCTATGGCTTGTTGTTTATGGTAGTCTCAAAGGTGTCAAAATTGCATCCACTATCCCCCCTTATATTTGACATAAATTTGTTGATGATATTATCTTGTTTGGAATGACATCGGTGGTGGAGGCCCAAATATGAAGGATTTCTTGAATTATTATGCTATGGTCTCAAGGAAATGTATTAATTATGAGAAAAGTAGAATTTTCTTCTTCAATAATAGTGATATTTTGAGAGGAAAAATCCAAAATATCTTAGGCTATGTTATTATTCTTGGGGATTATCTAGACTCGCTCTTACTATTAAGGATGTCATCCCTACCTTCTAGAAATCTATACTAGAGAGACTACAAAATAAACTATCTATATGGAATGGTAAACTTCTTAGTAATGCTAGAAAGCTTCAACTAATGTTGGTCCCTCTATAGGGTATTCCTGTGCATTTTCTATCTTTGTTTGAAATGCATTGACTATGACTTAAAATATTGAGAAAACCCATAGAAACATTATGTGGACTGGAATGGAGGAGAATAAAATACTTGCTTTGGTTAACTAGGATACTATTTGTCTTTCTAAGAAATTAGGAGGACTAGACATAAGAATAATTAACCATATAAAAAAATCTATTCTACACAATATGGGTTTGAATATTTCTCTAAATAATAAATACTAGGGTACTATTACGAGTGCCAAATACCTTAATTATGAAAAATTCTATAAGGTACTCTCTGCTTCTGGCTACCCCAGTGGTTCCAGTATTTGGAACAATATCCTTGAGACTTGTAGATTAATTTGTATTGACCTTAAATGGTAGGTGGGGAATGGTTAGCTTGTGGGAGGACATATGATTTTCTAATCAACCTCCTTCTACTCACCCCATCTACAAAGTTCTCCATGGACAAGTTGAAGTTTTTTTTGTTGATCTATGGTTTTGGATTACATGTCACATAACAACTCATATAAGATTGTGAGTGTGTTTCCAAAACTAGGCTCGCCTACTAGAGAAGGCCTCTGTGATGCAACTAATTTTTTGATAAACCAAACTCCCCCTATTTCCCAATGAAGATAAATTTGTCTAGACCAAGAACCCTAAAGGTAATTTCTCTATCAAACAACTTATAATTTGTTATTAAAGGAGGATAACAATAATGAAATTTGGAGGAAATTCAAGAATACTTAAAAAAATGCTTTCCCTACTTATCTATCATTGCATTGGCATGTGTCATCATCCCCTTATTAGGGAAATTTGGAGGAAAATGCCTCCTCGCCTCTGTTGGAGCCTATGGAAATAAAAAATAATTAAAAATTCAAAGAAGAAGAAAAGACCCCAAAGGAGGTGTTCTTGATCTTCTCCAAGCTTTTATTAGACAACATCTCTATTTTCCGCTGAGATTTCCATCCTAACCACCACCCTATTTTATGATTAAATTGTGAAGAAATTAAATCTCCCTTATTCCTACTCTAAGTTTCACAATATTGAGAAGATGACCTAGCTTAATACTAGATGGATCCTCTCAAAATTTGGTTGGTGCAAGCTCAATTTCAGATTTCAGGACTTGTCCTGAGTTCCTACAGAGTGTGGCTTTCATCACCCCTTTTGGAATACTTCCCTAAGTCCTAGGAAAATTTTTATTTTCCCAGACAAGGTCATATTGGTCAGCGGGGCTTTGTGCTTTGCTGGGCTCCAATCCTAATGTAGGAGTTTTTCTCCTAGATCTCTAATTGAGGTTGGCTTGCGATATCTAAAACCCAAAATGCATATAAAGGAGACCTCTTCCTCTCATTTTGAGATACATACACAATCCATAATTAACATCACACAAGCATGCGAGCTACCATATTTTCTTTGTGCATTCAATAGATCCAAGTGCAAGCAAGCATTTGTTATTGAAGGCATCCATTATCAAGCATTCAATCCCATCAAGCATTCAAGTGCAAGGAATGCATCAAGAGTCTTTAAGAATTCAAGTATTCATTTCCACCATACATACGAGGCATTTCCTTCCATAGATATAGATTCTTTCCCTGTTGGAGGCCAAGTAAAGGAGTTTGACATCAAGGAAGGAGATCTACATTCATCCATCAAGTCTTCTTCTTCTCTCTCTTCCTCAATCAAACATTGTGGCAAATTACAACATCTATTACATGAGGTTTTGTCTTACATGATCTCCTTTTATTTTTTGTGTTGAGTCAAAGCTATTGCATCAACATTCTTGATCACATACTTAGACAATTGCATCTACATGGTATGATATACTCCATTGTTTAGATCTAATCTCTACTACACGACAATGTTCCTTTCAATTATATTTATTTTATTTCAAGGTTGATTCTTAAATAGGGGTTTGACTGAGGCAAACCCCTCCCTTAAACCTTCTTCCCCTTCTTTTCTATGTGCAGGAGCAAGTAACAGAGTTTCAAATCTAGATTTGGGAATATCAGTCATAGTCACAAGCACCCTAAAACTTTCATCATATTTGTAGATAAAAGGACTAGGTCAAAATTCTAGAATATCACCTGGGACTAGGTCATCCAAGTTGACCTCATCCTCTGGGTCTGAGATTTTCACAAAAAGTAGTTACAAGAATTAGAATCCTAGATATGGAGTTTTACCAGATTATGACACCTCTATGATAGTCAAAATAAGATTTGAAGGTTCATTTGCCTCTTCTTTCTTCAACTTGAGTTCATTTATCCTATTTTCCTCTTGTACTTACATTCAGAGATCATATTTACATCTCATATTACATATCACATCAAGTTTACATTTCCTTATCATTCCTATCATAAAGGAATCCAAAACCCTATAGGGTATATATCTCACATTAGTGTTGGAATTATTTCTATTATAGGTGTTGACATTCATGTTTTGTCATTAATGTCAACATATGTTTTAGTTTAAGTCTCAGACAGACTAGTTATCATTGGTACAAGGAAGACTGACATAAGTGTATGGAAACTGTATGGGATTTTAGAGCATGCGAGCATGGAGATGTATACAAGGATCTTATATTTAAGGTCACTTGGCTTGATCTTACTATTGGTATAAGTTATAGTTGTTTTGGTAAAGACTGGGTACAGAACAGTGACAGTGAATTGTGACAGAGTTTGTCTCTGTATTTTAGAGATAACTTATATGCGAGCATGATTGTGATTTGTGAGCTTAAGGAGTGATATAAGACATGTTGGAGAATGTTACTTGTGATTCTTGGGTTGTTGAGTTCTTAGTGACGTCAGCTGAAGTGTGTGATCTTGTGATGATCTATTTGTGGCCGACTACAGTGGTGTAATGCGTTTAGAGGATGACGAGTGTGGATTATGGATCTTGGAGTATAATTGATGATTTGTATTTCATGTTTACTTGTGTAAGGTACCGTGTGTATCTTAGAAAGGGTATATTTAATTATTTATGCATTGGAGAAGTCTTAACATGCCGACCTAATTGTTTATTGTAAACTTGTATAAAGGAGAGTTGTTTCTTGATGAGATTATATGGAAGTGTAATGTGGAAGCTGTGATCTTGTAATTGCGAAGTCTTTTGGATGTAGAGTAGAGGTTGTGATTGTAAAGAAATTCATTGGAACTGTTTAAGAAAAGCAAATTGCTATCAGTCAGTTCACTGGTTATTGTATACTTCTCTATATGTACTTTGGATAGTGAGTCCTGGAGGTGGATTTAACCTTCACATTTGGGTAGTGTGTCTGGGAAGTGAGCATATTGTTTCTCTTGAATCCTAATAGGGTCTGTCATTTAACAAGGACTGTGTACTGTAGGTAATAATCAGCTCCTAACAGGGATATAATACTTTCAGTGCATTATCTGTGGGTGCTAATTCCATCAGGTTTTTTTTTTCCGTTAACACGGTTTCCTTGAAAACAATTTCTTGTGCTATGGCATTGCATTTGATGTGTTCATATTTTCATTGAGTAATTCATTTATAAACTTTAAAGTTTAAATTATTTGGCTCACAACTAATTCACCCTCCTCTCAGTTGTGTTTTTGGACTATTATTGCTAGCAATTAGCACCCTTACTCTCTTGGTTGTGCTAATCAGATTCACCTTGCTAGAGGTTTTGTATTCCAATTTATTTTATAATTTGGTGAATGATCTCCATCCTAGCATTTCTCACCATTTTATATTGTACATTTGGGTGAACCCAAAACATTTCATCCCTATTCTGATTTAGTTTCTAGATCTACTTGTTTGCATTTATATCTTTATCACATTGTATGCATCTAAATATATAGTTCATCCATTACATTTTGGTGAGCCCAACTTATGGCATTTCCATTCTGATTTCGGTGTTAGATTGCATTTCTCTTTTGAGATCTAGTTGTATGTTTTTAACATAGAACTCTCTAAATTGGATTGGTGTGTAATTACTTATGTCATTACCTTCCTTCTTACCTCTCTTTATCAAGCACATGGAGTGAATCATATCTTATTGTATTTCATTATGTTTGTATTCCTTCATGGTATTATTACATATGGCATAATGAGGTTAACTAATATATCTCTTCCTTACAATGAATATTTCAAGACCATTATCAATGTTTCATGTGTGTTTATTCTTCAAATTTTAATATAATGCATGAGATATATCTGTTGGAGATTTGATTCTAAACAGTTGATTGATTGTATGTTTGTCATTGATGACAACATATAATACACAACAGTACTTCTATAAGTACTTATCCATATGATGACATGAAGACCAGCGTGGATAGATACATGTTGTTGACATGTTTATGATGCTATGTTCATACACGCAGACTCAGATATGAAGTTTCAGTAAAGATATGTAATTCTGTTATTAACAGTTACAGTTCTGGAGGATTAACGATTTAAGGCCGACGTATGTAATGTGTTGATCGAGTTGCACTTATCTTTAGGATATGTGTATGTATATTCATTATGATTTATGAGTTGTTGATATTAATCTAAACACGCCAAACATATTTCAAGAAGATTACAAAGTTATGATTAAATTGGTGAAGCCGACTTAGTGATACAACACGTCTGTTCAGCAGTGACTTGCGCGGTTGTAATTATTCTTGCGCGCTTAGTAGAGCCGACAAGGATGTTAAGAAGAGTTGTCTAACAGGTCCCATGATCTTATATTTGGTGTATGTATTTATACAAGGTCATTTGTGATAAGAAGAGTTTCGAAAGCCAAAGATTGACAAGCAGAGCAGAGTGTTGATGCAGCAGAGCTATATTTATCATATGTTGATAATATAGATGTTTATGTTAAAGCCTTCAGAATACAGGCTAGATTTTTATATTGATTTACAAGAGGTTAAAGCATCGACGCACAAAAGGAACTGATCAGACAAGCAGTGTCAAAGCAACAGTTCATTTCATTGGTACAGTGTGTATCAATTATCCAGAAGGTTGTAGCCTTCACCTCTTGGACAGTGAGTCCTCCACCCCTAACAGGGTTATTGTAAAAGACTCCTAACAGGGTTTGACCCTTAACCAGGTCAACTATACTACTACTTTGTATTGTACAACTCCTAACAAGGTTGAAGAATCTTTTAACAGGTATTACTATAAACAATATAGTTCTTTGTGGGTACTAATTCCCACCGGGGTTTTTACCATTTGGTTTCCCCGTAACCAAATTAATGTGTTGAGTAATGTGTTATCTGAATGTGCATTTAATTTATATAAGTCTGGATTAATAAGTATAACAGATTTAAAGTTGCTGATAACTAATTCACCCCCCCTCTCAGTTATCCCTGAAGTATTCTAACAATATCGATAACGTAAGGGCCTTTGTTAATGATCCTAATGCTAATAATAATCTTCCTAATCCTATTTCCCAAAATCAAGCTCCTAGTGATCATGTCATGAGTACTTCTTGTGATCCAGATGTTAGACATTTCCTAGATGATTTATCTTCTTCACCACCTAAAGAGGATGAGCATGATGATATTCCCAAAGAGAACATTCCTACTTTTATTCCTCCTTATACAATACACACTCATAAACTTCAAGATGAATCACCTTCTCCTTCTACATGAAAGGCTACTTACAACATGGGCTATGATATTACCACTCAACAAGGATAGAGAGGTTTATGGCTTGTTATTAATGAACAAGGCATTAAAAATCCTATTAATCCTCCTCAATAAGATCATAAATTTGGTTTAGGTTTCATAAATCATGTTAATCCTTACCATCCTCATCTCAACCAACTTCATCTAATGATATATCACCTTTTGATGACCACTTAGCTTTGGCTAAAAGAATCTATTTGATTATCAAATATAATTCTAAAATAAGATTCCCTTATATGAACTTTCCAAAAAACCAAAAACCTATCAATGGTGATTTTTTGTGTTTCTTTCATCATACCAACAAGCATTCTCTTTGTGGTTTTAGATAATTTGTTCAAGATTTGGTTGATAGAGCTCTTCTTCATTTAACACCAGATCTTTTGCATTTTCTTTCTATCAGAGTCATACACTAGCATCTCCTTTTCCTGTAATGTTTCTCTCCATTATATAAACAACTTTGCGTAATGAGCTTGAGGGCATCATAATAGGAAAACCATCTTTCCCTATCAAGTCGAGGGGCAAGAGGTTATCATTTCTTCCTTCTTTTAGGGATCCATTTCTCCCTTTATTGACACATTTATATCATCCTTTTTGGCATGCATTATTCATTCTACATAGGGATATTGACAACCTGAGTTGCGAACTTATGCTTACTTCAGAGTGCATATTTCATACATGCTAAACCACTTTGAGAGCTTAATGTATTTTCCCTTTTCTCTTTCCAATCCATCCAATATACATTGTGGCATTGCATATTCTATAGTATGATGTCTTCTCTTACATTAATTTTTTGCCTTGACACCTTATGCTTGGAAGTGTTCGTCTATTATAAAATATCTAACTCTTAGGGTAGGTAATGGGTTTTTCTTTCTTCCTTCTCCTTTCATAGGATCAATTATCTCTTTGTTGATCATCTCATTTATACTATGATGTCCTTCCATGTACAAACTTGTTGTGTAGGATCTTGTATTGTCCTTACAATTTCTTCCTTGCTTATAAGTGTATATCTTGTATAATTAGGTTAAGCATTAAGTATACATAATGTAGCATCCTTTTTCTCCTCTTATTTCTATGTGGATTGATATTATTTCTTAATGATACATCTTTTTTTTGGCATGAGATACTTTGTTTCACACGAGATCCTAACATCTTTGCTTAACAATATTTTTCATGCCTCAAAGGGCATGCCTATTACTTAATAATCATCCATATCATTTCTTTCATTCAGCTCCTCCCTGGTGACTTGCTTACTTTATAATTTGGTATCTTTTTGTAAATATGTTTGTTTTACATTAGGATTTTTCTCTGGTTTGCATCTAATTTTTCTTCAAGTTATGTATCTATTATGAAGTAACTATCATTAGGGATGCACCATATATTTTATCTTGCCTTCACATTTGTGGGGCAAGTTTTCATGTATATTCCTTTTCTCTCTTCACTAAGGATCTACTTTCCTTAGTACAGTGGCATTTGTTTATCATGTGACATTATTTTCTATAAAGAAATATTTGTTTTGATTCAATATTCTCTCTTATACAAGAGGTGTTCATCCTTGATCACAACCTCTTATTTTTTTGAAAAATATGTTCATTATAAATAACTTCCCCTACTATGTGTTTCAAAGTCTGTCATCCTTCATCAAGAATCCCTTTTTCACCTAGAAATAGGGAGCTAACTGGGTGCATTCTTGTTCTCCTCCCCCTCTTTGTCTTGAAGATGTTATCTTTGTTCAAGAACTCCTCTTGAAGGTAGATGTCTTGTGGCGAAGATCTCTTCCTTTCAAGGGTCTCTTTCCACAAGCGGGATATCCTTTCACAATTATCTATTTTCATAGGTGATAAAATTCAACTCTCTTAGTTGATTTTATGATATACATTGTTGCTTTAAGGATATCTTCTTGTTATTGGAAGTAGGTATCCTTTATTCTCTTCCTTATGATTTCTCCTAAGTTTCCATCATAAGGAGGGGAGCATACATACAACCTCCCTTGTTCTATATATGCAGTTTATTTTTTTTATTGGCTCAACATAGAGACAATGCTTTCCATGAGCCTAATCCCCTAAGTCACCCCTGTGTGCAAAACATTTTCAAGTCACCCCTATGCGCAACACATTTTCAAGGTGCTCCTATGCGTAAAACATTTTTAAGCTGCCCTTGTGCACAAAGTATTTTTAAGTCGCCCTTGTGCGCAACACATTTTCAAGCCGCCCTTATGCGCAAAACATTTTTAGGTTGCCCCTGTGTGCAAATTTTTCAAGGAAGAGTTGACTAGCAAAACATAATTTGCTAGACCATCAATTCTCCTTCCTATTTCTTCTCTCCTTGTGAATCACCTAGCATAATAAAATTTGATAGCCTGTTAGATTCATGGTCTCTCTCTCTTTTCTCTCATGGTTATGCTAGTAGGTTGGACCATGGGGTTTGTATCATCATTGGCGATGCTCTTGTTCTTCATATGTGATCACTTGCGCTTTTGCAATAGCTTTTCCAGATATGATATGATATCAAGGTTTCTTTCACTAGTTTATTTGGAGTTTTATTTTAGTACTAACCCTTTTGTGTGTCATTTGTCTTTTCTTTAATTTTATTTTTTTTGCCTTGTTTTCGTGCCCTTGTGCATGAGTGTGGAGTTAAGATCCTTGGTTTGGGGGCTTTCATTCTTAAAATTAGTGTTTTTTTATCTCTTTGAAATTCTCCATGATCATTTCTCTCTTTCTTTCTTCTATCTCTTCCTTTACCATGAGCATGAGATTCTCTCATATTCCCGCTAAAGTGGGGGATAAATGAATTATCCTAAAAAGTAAGCACTTAATTTGTGCTCAATTTGGGACCATTTTGAGCCTAATTTAGTGTGTTTCTTACGGTGGGACCTCACATTGCACTTAAATGCATATTCAATTCAAATATAGGTCCTCCTCCTTCAAACTTGAGGTTGGCTCTAACTTCTATGCATGATTTCCCTTTTTTCCATCCAATCACATAATTCATTTCCCACTCAGGACCTATGCATTCATTTTTGGATTTCGGGATTTGCTTTGAGTCCCTGGCAGACATTGGCTTTCACCACCCCTTTTGGAATACTCCCCTAAGTCCGCGGAAAAAAATTATTTTCTTGGACAAGGTCGTTTAGGTCGACCTTGTCCTCGAATAGTTCATCTAGGTCGACCTTCTCCTGGGGATTTTTGCTTTAGTGGGCTTCGGGCCTGATGCAAAGATTTTTTTCCTAGATCTCTAATTGAGGTTGGCTTGTGATATATGAGCCCTGAAATGTGTAAAAAGGGAGACCTCTTCCTCTCATTTTGAGATACATACACGATCCATAATCAAAATCACACACGCATGCGAGCTACCATATTTTCATTGTGCATTCAAGAGATCCAAGTGCAAGAAAGCATACATTATTGAAGCCATCCATCATCAAGAATTCAAGCCCATCAAGCACTCAAGTGCAAGGAAGCCATTAAGTCTTCATTTCCATCATGCATCTAAGGAATTTCCTTCCATAGATTTAGATTCTATCTCGATTGGAGGCCAAGCAAAAAGAGTTTGATATCAAGGAAGGAGATCTACATTCATCCATCAAGTCTTCTTCTTCTCTCTCTCTCTTCCTCAATCCAACATTGTGGAAAATTACAACATCTATTACATGAGGTTTTGTCTTACATGATTTTCTTTTATTTTTTGTGTTGAGTCAAAGTTATTACATTAACATTCTTGATCACATACTTAGAGACAATTGCGTCTACATGGTATGATATACTCCATTGTTTAGATCTAATCTCTGCTACATGTCAACATTCCTTTCATTTACATCTATTTCATTTCAAGGTTGATTCCTAAACATGAGTTTGACTGAGGAAAACCCCTCCATTCAACCTTATTCCCCTTCTTTTCTATGTGCATGAGAAGGTAACAAAGTTTCAGATCTAGATTTGGAAATATCAATCACAGTCATAGGCACCCTAGAACTTTCATCAGATTTGGAGATAAAAAGGGCTAGGTCAAAATTCAAGAACATCATCTGGGACTAGCTTGTCCAGGTCAACCACGTCCTTTGGATTTGAGATTTTCATAGAAAGCAGATACAAGCATTAGAAGCCCAGATCTAGATTTTCACCAGATTCTGATACCTCTGTGATAGTCAAAATCATATCTGAAGGTTCATTTTCCTCTTCTTTCTTTAAGTGAGTTCATTTCTCATATTTTCCTCTTGCATTTACTTTCATAGATAGGATTTACATCTCATATTACATATCACATCAGGTTTACATTTCCTTATCATTCCTATCATGAAGGAATCCAAAACCCTACAGGGTATATATCTCACATTAACACCCTTACTTTCTTGGTTGTGCTAATTGGATTCACCTTGTTAGAGGTTTTGTATTCCAATATATTTTATAATTTTGTGAGTGATCTTCATACTAGCATTGCTCATAATTTTATATTGTGCAGTAGGAAGTGTTGGTATGAGAACTAACAACTAGGCTTAGATTTTTGGCTCTTTAGTGGGGAGTTAATTTTTACCTCTCCATCAATATCAGGCTTCTTATATTAGAATGCGGATCTAAACTAGTTGTTGATGCTGTCAAGGATTCCAACACTCTAGGTTGGTCCTTGAAAGTTATAGTTATTGACATCCACAAAATCCTAATGGGGATGAATGTGTTTGAGCTGAAAGACACCACTAAGGAAGGGAATAAAGTTTCTAATTCTATGGTTGCACTAGGACTAAGAAATAGGTCATTGTGATGCTATAGAAGTTTCAATTGTTTACCTAAAAATGTGTGAAGACTTTTCTTGGAGGAGTAGAACATGAATTAACAGCTAGGATGATGAAAACAATATATCATTGAATTGATTGGGTCCTTTATATGCTCATACTGATTGGTGTGATAGGATGGAACAATGTCCAACCTCTTCACAAACATGGTTTCACATCTCACTTGATTATTTGACTATGATGACTCGTTGATAGGCCCTTCACTTCTGTGTGGTGTTTTGGTGGACATGTAGGATGACATGGCTCCTATTTGGTTGGCTTTCCAACATGGTTCCACTCGGGGTCACATTTAGATGATGGTGTGTCACCATTATAATTACTGTTATACAGGCCAAGTTTTTAGGATGAGATTCAAAAATTTATTAACTATCATATTTGTTTAATGTTTAATTATTTGATCAAGATAGCTTGCGCAAGGTTTTCCTTGCCAAATATTTTTTGTGTACAACCGGCTGGGGAAGGTACATTTGGTGATTAATGTGGATGGTGCCTCATAATAATGATAATTATTATGGCACACATTCTACCTCCTTAAACAAAATTTTCTAGATTTTTCTATTGTTGCTTTTTGTTGATTGGTTATTGTGACAATGGAAAATTGCAAATTTGGTGCTTGTTTCTACTATTGAAAAGATGGGTGGGGATAGAGTGAGGATTAAACTCAGCTTCCATTGAGAGTTTAAATATGATGGTACCATGTGGCATATTTATTCGAATGGTGGTGGGGCCTTAGAGTTCATTGAACACATCAATGGTTTTGATAAAAATCTTCATTCATTTTGCAACATCCTACAAGGATAAAATAGTGAAGGTGTATGAACTTTCATTTGACATTAATGAGGAAATCATCATGAAAGTGACTAGTCTTCCTTTTCAGGGTAGGAAATTTAAGAAGCAAAGTATGGTTGTCAACAGTGATAGTGTGACTCTATTCTTTAGAGAGAATGAAAAACTTGTTAAGATACATGAGGGCTTTGATTATATAGATAAGTTGAGCCCTTGGAACTAAGTATGCCCAATAATCATAAAAAATTCACCCTAGAACTTTCTCCTACCCCTACTTAATCATTTCTATCATAATGCTTTGATTTGTTTCTTGTTCATTACGTTAAATTCCTTGGAGAATTCTTATAAAGGTGGTTTGGAAGTTGCCAAAAAATAAGACAAGAAACCCATCCCACTCCATCAAGGGCTCATATTTTGGCTCTACAATTTCCATTTAGTCCCTTGCCCACCAAAGCCAATTGTGGTTGTGGAAGTTTCCAGCTCTTTTTCCCTACTTGCGGGGACCATTTTAGATTCCCTTGGTCATGGTCAAGGTAAAAATATGTTTTCATCATTTGAGTGCTACCAAAATTTTACCTTTGTAGAGCAATGAACCCCCCAAGGAATGCTCTCAGTCTAGCATGCTCATTACCCCCAATGAGTATAGAACTCCTAAAATGCCACTTTATGCGCATAACATACACTACCTCTTATAGTTTGGGGTAAAGAGGGAATTATAAGAAAGCCACACCTCTGACCAAGTAAGCTAAGACCTAACTCTATATATAGGAAATTGATAGTAGGAATGAGGTTGCACACAACATTGATAAGGAGAATATGTGTTTCAATGGATCCAATCCTAGGAGGTCCAACATAATTGATAGTCACTTTTTAGACAAAGATAAGGGTAAGGTGGTGGTGGATGATGAAAAGTTTGAGGAGCACTATGGGGATTTTGAAGAAGAAGATAGCTCAGGGAAGTCTGTTAATCATCAATCTATGAATCACTCAAATAGTACCAAGATGGAGCCTTTGGATCTAACCCAAGATGTCATGCTAGAAGAGGATGAAATGAACCATACTAGGGAGACTAACACCTACACCAATTTCCAGGCCTTGCCATGGATTTGGATGCATTGAAGAATAAGGTTCTAGACTTGGAGAAGAAGATGGTGAACCTATCTCGCTTCAGCTGAAGGTCATGCATAGGTCGACCACCATGTTCTGTGTAATGCAAAAGAAGATGTTGGGTAAATATGTTGAAGATAAAGGAAATTATAAAGACCTCTTTAAATTCCTTACTAAGGATTGGGGTGGTCTATTTTCTTAGCTACTTGTTGGTCGTTTCTTGGTTTTTTGGTTTAAATTTTAAAAACTCTCAGACTTTATATCATTTTATTTGAGCTTATTTTGATATTATGGATCAATATATTATAATTGCATTGTTAATGTGTTGTTAATGGTTTATTGAAGCCGCCTTTGGGTTATTTTATCTACAAGGTCATTGCCCTTGTTTTGTTGCTTTTTAATATCAATAAAAAACTATAACAAACTTAATATTCCTAACACCCATAATAACTATGTGAGTTGTTACTCCAACTCACTTTTATTAGAAAAAAAAACATTATTATTGTAACCCACGTGTGCTAACAAAATTTCCTAAAATCCCCTCTTAGTGTGAACATGTGAAGAAAGTACATCCCATGAAATAAAAATAAATCCATATGCCTATGCATACTTTTAGGTTCATATACTGCTATTCATATATTGTTGCACATGTGCATCTAGATATGAGAACTTATCTTGGTTTTACTTGCAGTGAACTCATCACCAAATGACCATACTTCCAAAAAGTTTGACACTGAGAGCATCTTTGTAGCTATCTATTCTCCTAGATTTTGTTTACAATATTGATGATGTCTATATTCCCATCTTTTCAAAATTAACACTTTAAATAGTAGTAAGCCCAATTCTTATGGATCATGATCATGATTAAAATAAAAGACAACTATCATCAATATTATATGATTTTCACATAGGTTTACCACAAACCTAGACACAAATATGAACATACTCATTTTTTCACCTCATATGGTTTTCTAGGTCACCACTACCCCTTTCAAGAGCCATGAACTCCATTACACTGGTGTTTTGTTTCATTACAATAATTTATACCAAGAGGTCATATAAGGAAATAATATACACATGAATAGAAAAT
Organism: Thuja plicata; assembly: GCA_018584345.1. Classification (NCBI taxonomy): domain Eukaryota; kingdom Viridiplantae; phylum Streptophyta; class Pinopsida; order Cupressales; family Cupressaceae; genus Thuja; species Thuja plicata. Next base: position 1,365,162 of record MU225327.1, on the reverse strand, counting down.
AGAAGCACACACCATACTAGAAAATAAAATGTCACCAAAGTTGATAAGTGGCCCTGTCGTTGATGATTGACAAGAGGATGCTAAGTGTCATCCTTCCTTTGTTGCCTCTACCATCAAGTTTAAATTTATATGGAATTCATATTGTTTTCCACTAGGACAAGATAACTCTTCATCACTAAAATAGTCTTCCCAATTCATTTCTTAAGTCAAAGAATCATGTTGATCTAGTTTGTCCTCTTGTAGATCTTGTGCTCTCTTCTTACAATTTAAAATTAAATGTCCTACTTCATGCAAAAGAAGCATTTTATTTTTCCTTTTGAAGGAAAATGGTTTGATTTGTATTTTTTTCTTGAAGGTAAACTTTCTTTGTTATGTACATTTATAACTTCTTTAGATTTCGAGACTTCATTATGGTCAAGTAGAGTAGAGATTACCCCTTCAAAACTAATGTTTATCTTGTCTAATGTAAACACCATACTAGACATATTCTTAGGCAAACTATTCAAAATGACTTCTTTGGCACCATCATCTTTTACTTTCTCATCAATGCCAACTAACTGATTTAGTATAGAGTGGAACTTACTTAGAGGATCTTCCATTTTTGTACTTGTATCCATCTTCACTACATACAATCTCTACTTTAATGTCATTTGGCACTTTTTTCTTTAATCCAAAGAGCTTATTTACTGACTCTCAATTTCTTTTGCAAAATATCAGAAATTTATATGATGTAAGTACACATTTAACAAACCGAAGCAAGTAGTCCCCAAAGATTTTTAAGTTTTGATATTCTACATAGCAACTTCATTTGCATCAACAGACAAAATTGAATTTGATTTGACAACATACCAAAGATCCTTTTCAATAAAATATAATTGCATCTATATTTGTCATGTATGGAAATCTCTACCTTTGAGTTTCTCAATGAAACTCAATTTATCCATAATTACTCCTTTAATGAAATCAAAGATGTTAGACTCCACCAATAACGCACATTAACACTTTTGCCACATTGACATTATTCAAATTCCACTATGTGGACAAGAATTAAAGAAAAGTTCTACTTTTCACCAGATCTAAACAACTTGAACCATATAAGAGAGATACTTTATACTACTAAGCATTATTTTATCCTTTCCAAATAATGTAGCAATGAAGCTCTACAAGGATAAAGTAAAATGCATTGTAGATGTTGAAACTTTTATGCAACATTCATATCATGTCTAGATCCCACTTCAAATTGCTTGTAAATTTTTTCAAATAATTTATGGATTTTAAATTTTGTTCACTATTGAGGGAGATATCACGATTTCACTTAATAGACAGTGGAAGAAAATTATGGACACCCAATTGATACAATGAGAGAAAAATGACCAAAAATAATAGAAGCTAAATAAAACAAATTGTACATGTAATTATGTTATGCTTCTGATTCCTTTGTTCAATACAAATTACACATATATAGGATTTTCATATCCTTTGTTATATAAGGGTTGTTACAGCTCTTATAACCACTCCTCTAAATTTATGATTTGTTAAAACAACTTAATACAAACTAATATTTGTACAATCTTTATATATTATCATGCACATAATGTTTTAATAATACCTACGTGAGTTGTTACCCAACTCACTTTTATTTTAACACACCACACATTCTTATTGTAACCCATGTGAATGCTAACATATTTTTTTAACATATTCAATCACTCTCTCAATATGAATTTGCCAACTAGGAAAATAGGTGTTAGTAACATACATGATCAAAAGCCAACTACGAAAGCCAGAAAATCATGTAAAAACTATTCCTAATCACACCAACAAGACCATCAAAACAAAATGCATAAAATAAATAAACCAGAATAAAGCAAACCATTCATTTGATGGAGCCTCATTGTTTCTTCTTTATTCGCTAATATGATGTTGCTCAAATGCTAAAATGCACAAATGACAAGGCAAGTGTGAATGAATAGAATAATGATGAGAATTATTCGAAGAGCGTGGTTCAAAGAATGAGGCCAAAATGACCAATTTATATATTTTGAAATCCAAATTCGACAATCATGATCAAAGACCAATCAACGGTCATGATTGCATATGTGAGTCACATTTTGGCAAATGACAAATTTATGATAAATTGATGAGTGATTTGGGAAGGAGAAATTAGGGGGGGGGGGGATGAGAGAAATTAGGGGGGGGAGAAATGAGAGAAATTAGTGGGAATGACATGTGAGAAATTAGGGGAACATGTTCCATGAGGGAGAAGTGAGATTGAGAGAAATTAGGGCTATGACACAAGTTAAAAAATGATGGAAAATTAATAATTCCATCACATTTGAGAAATTCTAGACAATTTAATTAATTGTGGGGAAAGGGGATAAATGAGGTAAATTTACTATTTACTTACCAAGACGAGACATTAGTACAAGGGGACAAATTAATGATTATTCACCCCTAAATGATTAATTGACTACACGATCATTTAATGGGACAAGTGATCAAAGATGAATTGATAGGACATGATGCAAAATTAGAGAACACATATTAGTAATTAACTAAATAGTTTTTATTATTTAATTAATGAAAAAATGACACAATGTCAACAAATAATAAAAATCAAATGCGCGACATAAATGAATAGTTAGAACTCCGCATGTATTGACAAATTTTTAGTGTCTAGAGAATCAATCAAAAATTAAATGAGAACTAGCATAAGCATACATATTTTGCTATAGCAATAGTAGAAATAAAATAAAATAAAGCTAGGACAATAGATTACTTGTTGACTCTGTCTTAGAAACAAAAATGAATTATGTTTGAAATAAATAATATTCATTATCTTCTTTGTTGTTGAATATTGAAGTTATTCTCTTTTACTTCTAAATGATTGTGCTTGAAGCTTGATTTATTTAATATAAAAATATTGATAGATCCTCCTCCACCTTAATTTATGTTTGATATTATTTTGTTCCTATATATAGAAATAAAATTAAAATAATCTAATAAACTTAAATATTACTTATATTATTAAAATAAATATATAGTTTATTAAAATTACTCATTCTTTATATCTCTATAATTCAATTTTCTTACTTTCTAAATTGCTTTTAAACTTATGCAGAATATAACTTCCTCTTTTTTCCACAAAGGAACAAGTAAAGTTATTTCAAGCATCCTTATACTCTGACCCATCTTTAAGATGACATTAGAAAAGTATCTTAATCTTTTGAATATCTAAAATCTAATATTAGATCACAGTGTTTCCATAACATAGAAGCTTATCCTGTAAGAAGTGCAGAGCGCCATACCGTGCCTTAGCCTGAGAAAAATGGGGGACGAAGAGTTGAAGGGGAGGGCGCTTGCAGACGATGATAATAAGGAGGATGAGGAGAACGAGAACGAGAAGATCGAGGAGGAGATGGTGATCCCCGTTACTGTAACCTTTCCAAGGAGCTCTCGGAAGCTACCTCCGATCCCACCTCTTAAAGCGGAGGTTGAAGATAAAGGAGCTAGTTCGCAAACTATGTGGCAGGTAAAGTTCTCAAATTCACTTTTTAAATTCTCTTTTCTTCACTGGTTATTAATACCTACAACACAGATTTCTTCACAGCGTCTTACTAAGTTAATACCCACAATAAGGGTTTTTGGTGGGGGATATCATTTTATCAATTTATAGTGCTGGGTTGGTTGTAATCTATGCTAGTTTGTTTCTTTTATTACCAAACTAGAGATAGCTGTAAGACTTCATCAATGGTCTTTGCAACCTGACTTGGTTAGAAATTCATCTGACTGGGGTTAAGGACTTTGTTCTACCTATCTGTTGAGGTTCTCAAGAGGAGAGGAGTTTAGCAACTTTGTTCTCCCTATCGATCAAGGGTCTAACCAAGAACATTGCCAGGCAAAGCTAACTGACAATAGAGTAGTATGAACCCCGACCTTAAATTCCTACTAACATATAAATTAATGCTCTCATTCTCTTTGCAATTTTTCTATCAAATTCAATATGGATGTTTTGAGGCCTATTGATTGGGCAACCTATTGGTTTATGTACGTAGCTTATATTTTAGGTTAAAGCCTAGTCTTGTGGGTTTTCACGACTTTTCTTTTGTGAACAAGGAGTTTTTTTTTCTTTACCTTAGATATTCTGTTCCATCTTTACCAATTTTCTAAATTTCAGGAAATTTGGGTTGACCAGGGACAGGGCTTGTTCATTCATCTGCCCTATCTGGCCGAGGGTGAGAAAATCAAATGGGGATTTTGGGGCAAATGTAGTATCAGAATGCATGGATGGGATTTTGCATAGTTTTCTTGCCATGTGTGTTTGGAAAATTCTCTAGAACTCTTGGAGAAAAGAGCCAAAGTTTCTGGAGCAGGGTAATAAAGATAGTCAGGGATGAATGATCAAATAAAATAAATGAGTCGATTCATCAACAAATGCTGTAATTGCATGTCATGAACAAATTTTCCGAGAAAAAATGCATAGTACGAAGATACAATTAGTAGTTTATTCACACTCTCCAAATATAATGCATATTGATAGTCCATACAACCCTACTACTGTTAATCTCAAATCTGTTGTATGGTTGACTTTGTGCTATTGCTTGTGTGCCAACCATAAGAAATTATCATTCTTTTAAGGCTTCCCATGATCCATTTTGCAGCTTCAACTGAGACCAACCCTTTTTACTACGGTCCCATATTATCCTATCCTTCCTCTCTCTGGAGGGTGGAGGCCACCTAGTTAGTACATGATTTGAGGCCTTCTCTTTGGCTTCATTTCTATCTGAGTTAATCCCAACTTTTATTATTATCTGAACATCTCTCTCTCTCTCATGTAGTCGCTGATTCTCAGGCCCCACCATGCCATTGTATATTCTGCTAGATTCCAAAACTCCTCATTTTGTACAATTAGGATATTTGGATTCATTCATCCTTCCAAAAATGTATTCAACTCCCATCACCTGCAAATCACCTTATCTTGGTCATTAGCAGAGTTTTGCAGGTTGGAATGAAGTTCCATAGGGTAGATTCCCATGGCAAAAATTCTCATGTGAGTAGCTGTAGAAATTGAGCGAATCCAATTATTTTGATTGCAGAATTTTGCTTCAGAATGTGTCTTCTCGTCATAAATTCGTCACAGTACTTTTCCCCAAGAGCTCGACTCATTGTCTTGTGCTGTTTAAAATCAGAATTCCAAGTCCCAAGAAAGTGAGCGTATTTTTGCTCCTGCTCTTTGATCCATTGCTTTTTGGTACAGAATAAGTGAAAGTCTGCCCAAGTTTTCTCCATCCAATGAACCATCTCAAGTTAGTTAGGTCTGCTTCCAAGAAACTGACAGACCAGAGAGCAGGGACCAGCTTGGTAGATATTTGATCTACACAGTATTCTGCGATTTGCAAATCTACCTTAAATTCAGCTAGCATTATAGATATAGATATACCTCCCAGGGAGAAGCATTCGGAATATCGAGGAGAACCCTGGCAATACCTTAGATTTGGGGATGCACAATCCTATCTCAAGAAAGTAAGCTTATTTTTGCCCCTGCTCTTTGACCCATTGCTTTTTGGTACAGAATAAGTGAAAGTCTGCCCAAGTTTTCTCCATCCAATGAACCATCTCAAGTTAGTTAGGTCTGCTTCCAAGAAACTGACAGACCAGATAGCAGGGACCAGCTTGGTATACATTTGATATACACAGTATTCTGCGATTTGCAAATCTACCTCAAATTCAGCTAGCATTATAGGTATACCTCCCAGGGAGAAGCATTCAGAATATTGAGAACCCTGGCAATACCTTACATCTTCACCAGATGCACATTGAGCTTGCTAATCCGCATGGCCCACATTACTCTTCCTCTATATTCCTGGAATCACTAACCTCGGCTATGGCTGCACCTCTGCAGGCTGTGGGGGAAGCCTCATTCTGAGCTTTAAAAGCTAGAGACAAAGCCAAAACAGAAGATAATTTGCCTTCCATGATGGAGAGATAGAAATTCTTACACTGATTTTAGGGGTTAGAAGCCTTATGGCATACCAGCTTTACCACACCACTGAGAGCATCCTAACTGATCTGAGAAGAAATACCATTGCTAGCACTTCTCGTACTGGACAAGTGGCCAATACTCCTTTGAAGGAAGGGTTGGTCACCCTTTTTCCTGATAAGAGTTTGCGACAGGCCACCAATAGGCTTCAGACCTAATCCTCTACTCCTGTTGGCCGCTTTGAAACCTCCATCTCACAATCATCCCTATCTTCCATATCCCCTGTTGCCTCTGCACTGTCGTTTTTGGCTCCTCAGTGTGTCAAGACTCTAGCGCCAACGCTTGATTGCACCATTGTTCGATAATAAGTGATGTGTTAAAAAAACTACATATTATGTGTTGATATTATGGCCTTTACGGCAAAGATTGACCATCTTGGAGAAACAGGAAATAATAATAAATATATTGGAAATATTTATTATAATTCAATTTATAAATAATAATAATAAATATGGGTGATATTTATTATTTATTTATAAGATATTATTTATAAATAATAATAATAAATATGGGTGATATTTATTATTAATTGTTTATAAGATATTCTTTATACATAATAATAAATATGGGTGATATTTATTATTTAATATATTTATTGTTTATAAGATATTCTTTATATGAGTAAATAATAAATATAATAAGGATATTTATTATTACTCGGGAGGGCCCAAGTTGGCCACCCTTGAGGTGGTCGAATTTACAAATCATACTCATATATAAGAAGTTCGATCCTTGAAGAAAGATCATCAAAAACATAACATGATTCTCTCCCTTCAAGGATCGAATTCCTTATCTCATGTGCGAATTTGTCAAAGTGCAGGAGCGAATTCATTGAGTGAATGCTTTGAGCGAATTTGGCAAAGTGCTTGAGCGAATGCATTGAGTGAATGCTTTGAGCGAATTAGGCAAAGTGCTGGAGCGAATTCATTGAGTGAATGCATTGAGCGAATTGTGCTGGAGCAAGATAAGCAAATGACATATACATAGATCGGCTATGTATAGAAGCAGCAATATAATAAATCAGATATATGGTATGAACATAATCAGATGTATGATGCGATTTGGAGCAAACATGTGATGCGAATTATATCAGCCATAACCTACATCAACCATTCAG
>MU225327.1:1340128-1357823 GCA_018584345.1 Thuja plicata | reverse complement strand
GGTTTGAAGGCATCATTTCCGGGTACTTTCCTTCCTTCTTTGTGATTACTATTTTATATCCTGTGCTTAGTGTTTGGAAGACCTCTATAGTTTGCATTTTCCTTGCATAAATCTGAAAATATTAACATTATGACTGAAGTTTGTAAGGTTTCCTTGATGGACTTAATTAAAATGTCAAAATTATACTCTCTTGTACCCAATCTGAAAAGAAATTCATGTCATCAGTCAAGCTTCAAACCTAAACCCTTATATTTTCCCCAAAAGCACAAGTCACTTTTCGAACTTTGTTTTGTTTTGTTTTGTATATGTTATTAACTTATTTTTGTTGCTTCTTGTCGTAATCTTTGCAAATTAACAATGAAGTTTCCATACTTGTTCAAAGTTGGAAAACAGAGTTAAAATTGTTGAAAAAGTGGCTTGTCTAGTCTTTTGGATCATTCTCAAATACAAAATCTGCAAACATTCATTCTTGCAGGACATCCAAAAATTTTGAGATGACTAATATCTAATTTGGTACCTGAGAATGCTTCTTCTGGAGTCATGTTGTCTAGGATTTGATGAGGACTACGATTTTGAATGTATACAACTGTCTTATAGGCTTCTGCCCATAAAAATGTTTGAAGACTTTGATCATGGATCATAGCCTTCGCTGCGTCAACAGTAGTCTTGTTCTTTCTTTTAGCTACACTGTTTTGTTGAAGATTATAGGGGACACAACTCCCTCTTAATCCCAGCATCAACACAAAATTTTTGAAATATACCAGGGGCATATTCTCCCCCATTATCAGACCTTAGAACCTTTATCTTCTTGTTAGACAAATTTCAACAAGAGCCTTAAATTCATTAAATCTGGACAACACTTCATCAAATTCTTTAGACTTAAGAAAGTAAATCCAAGACTTACGAGAGAAGTCATCAATGAAAGTGACATAATACCAAAAACCGCTAAGGGAAGCAACAAACATAGGACCACACAAATAAGAATGAATCAACTCTAGAATATACAGTCCTTCCCTTGTACTCGTGGAAGTTGATGAAATCCATTGATATGCCTTCCCACTTCTGTTTCGGAATGGGTAGTGGTTGCAGAAGTCCTGCAGGAAAGGTGTGTTTTGATTTGTTTTGCAGGCATATCAAACATTCACGAATATGTTGTAGCACATCATCCTTAAGTCCCTTCCATGAAAATACTCCTTTACTTGCCCATAAGTTTTGAAGAAAACCTGGATGTCCAGCAAGAGGAGTGTCATGTAATACTCTCATAATATTGTGCTTCAACTTAGACTCGGGTACAAGGTAGATTCTGTTTTTGTAGTATATCACATCCTCTATCACATAATATCTTTCATCCTGAACTCTTCCATCCGCTAAATCGCAAGAACAAGAATTCTTACTATACTCGGATAACAATTGAGATTTCCAGTCAGCTGAAATCTCTATAAGTGAGCAAAGAGTAGGTCTCCTAGAAAGAGCATCAACAACCACATTCTTTTTCCCTTTGATATATTCTACATCAAAGTCATATGTTTGGATCTTGCTTACCCATTTCTGTTGAGGTTCATTGAGATCCTTCTGTTCCAAGAAGTACTGACAGTAAATTTTGCACCTACCAAATTTTGTCTGAACTTGGCTAAAGCATGCATTATAATCAACATTCCTTTATCATTTGTGGAATACAATTTTTTTGGATCTTTGAGCTTCCTTCTCTCGAATACAATGGGATGCCTATCCTGCATTAATACTGCTCCAATCCCTTGTTCGGAAGCATCACACTCTACAATAGAAGGCTTTGTAAAATCAAGGAGTGCTAATACGGGACATATGCTCATGACGTCCTTGCGCCTATCAAATGTATCCTGTGCCTTTGGAGACCACTGGAAAGCCCCTTTCTTAGTAAGATTGGTCAATGGAGAAGCTAACTGGGAAAAACCTTGCACAAACCTTTGGTAATAGCAGCATAAACCCAAGAAGCCTCTCAAATCAGATATGTTCTTGGGGGGTGGCCAATCCATGATTGCTTGTATTTTCTCCTGATGAACTTTTACCCCTTCAATTCCAATCACATGTCCCAAGTACAGAATCTCAGACATTCCGAATTCACACTTTCAAGCTTTTGCAAACACAGATTGAATCTCCATGATACTTAGAACAATATCTAAGTGCTGCAAATGTTCATCTCAAGTTCTATTGTAGATTAGTATATTGTCAAAGACTGCTAAGACAAACTTCCTCAACTGTTCACGGAAGATATGGTTCATGCAAGATTGAAAAGTTGCTGGTGCATTTGTTAGTCAAAAGGGCATAACAAGGAATTCAAAGTCCATAGTGACAACAAAATGTTGTTTTCTGAATGTCTTCTTCCCTTACACTTATCTGATGATAACCAAACCGTAAGTCAATCTTAGAAAATATAACTGAACCATGCAACTCGTCTAGAAGTTCATCTATCCTGGGTATGGGATATCTATTCTTAATAGTCTTTTATTCAATGCCATGTAATCAATACACATTTGTAATGTGCCATCTTTCTTCTTGACCAACACTACAGAAGAAGCAAAAGGTCTGGAACTTGGGCGTATGTGTCCCATTTTCGGCAATTCTTTGATTTTTTTTCAATTTCCTTTTTGAAATGACGAGGATGCCTGTAAGGTGTTGTGATAACTGGTTTTGACCCGACTTCTAACTCAATCACATGTTCAAACCCTCTATTAGGTGGACGCCCCGAAGGAATATCCCCAAACACTTCTCCATGTTTATCTAACATAGATTGGATATCAACATGGTAAGAGAGTTTATTATCTATGGTAGTCTTATTGGAAACAAAGCAAGGGGCTGCCCATTCCACATCATCATGTCTAAAGAAAGCTTCCATTCTTCTAGTTGAAACTACCCTTGAACCACCATCTGCCATAGCTTTCAGAATTGTTTTCTTACCCTCAACCATAAACTCCAGCTGCATCTGTTTGAATTCCTGAACGTATCTTTCTAATGACTCAAGCCATTGAAGTCCCAAAATGGCATCAAGATTGCTGAGACCGTCATGCCCAAAATCTAAATCCAACCCTAACTAACCCCTAGGGCTCCATTTAACCCCCCAAAAGTCCACTATGAGTTGACTTGCAAAAATACAAAATGGGATTCCCTCCAGTGGCACAACAACCAAGATACCTAACCTAGTGACCCTACAAGATGACTTCTAAGGTAAGCATCTACTCAACTCCAACTCACTTGGTCATGTCAACACACATGTACATGTGTCAATTGACACCACAAAAGAAAACACATCACATTACTCTACACACATGGCATGCCAAGTGGATAATTCACAATAACATAATTTACAAATTAATTCAACAATCAAACATTACGTTTACTAAAATAAACACATAACAACGAGGTTATATCTCCCCTTGGAATTAACCTTGGCTTAACACGGTATTCACATTAATCCATCCTTGATTCCCCGCATTTAAATTCCATGGTCAATTTCTTGCACACTAGATCAAAATATCAGTAGCTCATGAAAAGAGACATATATACATATAAAAATGCAACATCAATGAATAGCATAAAACACTTCCATTATTACTAGCATTTACTTTTAGATTTCCACAAGCACAAATATACAACTCATCGATTATCACCAAATCTCATCATAATTTAACTTCCTAAAATTCATCTATCATAAGCATCCTCAAGTATTGCATAGTCAAGACATCATATAACAATTTCAATTTGACTTCATATTCACTTCGAAACTCGTATCAATAAATCCGTTTCAAATCAAAGCGAAATAAGCAAAATCCAAATCAATTCTCTAAATCATAATCATCAAGATCAGTAATTCTGAACATATAAAGTATATCCAAACGTCATCATCATAATGTAACGGAAAAACATCCTATAAGGTCTAATGATATGGAATTCATTGTCCAAAAGAGTAATATATCAAAATAGTGTAACATCATGCAATAACTTATCAAATCCATTTCAGGGCTTCTTCTAATCATTATTTTGAAATTTCACGAAATCCTTTATCAACCACATCAATATAGTCTTCAAATCTAGTCAGTCATTAAGCATCATTAAAAATACATCCTAAAACCTTCATTATAGGAATCATTAGTATATGCATCCTAAACAAAATATTGAGTCATTCATAAGATCGGACCCATCAATCATAGACAGGAAGTACATGTCAAACAAGTGCAATTCTACTAACCTTACTTAATGTAATAATAATACATTGAATTATTCAATCCAATTCTTGCTTGCATTATCCTTTTAATTATAGAATGAACATCACTACATACTTCATCACGTCTCAACTTAATTGATCGATTTACGTTCACATCCAAAACCCTTTAAGTACCTAGCATAAGCACATCTAACCGTATTGCAAAATCTCCGTTCTCCTTGCACCAAATAACTCTACATAACACACTCACTTGCATTCTCATACTGATCAGTTGGATTAATTAACCTTAGTGAAAACCTAGTGCATCCTAGGCTTATCCGCATGAGTATAGAAACAACATGAAATGGTAGACACCATGGAATCTTGTGGTCCCATCACCGTCCAAAACCATACAAAATCCATAAGGCATCAACATAAAGGACTCACCTACCAGGTCTATCCCGGAGGTACGATCTCTCAAGGGTCTAACATGATCATGAAATACAAGCATGGAAACCAATCCACATCCATCGGGGTGTCTAGAAGGAAAGGAAATGGGGGAGGTCTTACAGAGACCAAGAACATAGAAGTCACCTGTCAATGTGTAATCCCCCATTTGAATTTTCAGTTGTGGTATAACACAGTTACAACTTAGGGGAAAACCATCTGCAATAATGACATTAAATTCAGGAAACTCTTCTGCCTGAAGCCCATGTCTATTGACCAGTCCTTCATCAATGAAATTATGTGTAGCACCGCTGTCCACTAAACATACCATTCATTGCCCCTTCAGAACACCATTCAACCGAAAAGGTCAGCCACGAGGTATTCCAGACAAAGTAGTAATGTGCGGAGTCTCTCTAACTGTAGTATCCTCCAACTCTATCTGTTGGGGCTGAATTTACTGCTCATCATCCTCCTCAAGTCTGTCCTCTTGCTCATTGTGATCCTCTTCTCCTGGGTGAACCTCAATCAAATGAAGCTTGCCTTTTCCCATGCAGCTATGACCTGGCACCCATGCTTCCTTACAAGAGAAACACAATTTTTTCCTTCTTAGTTCGTTTCTGGATTCTTGTTCAACTTGTGTAGGTATGGTCTTTCGCTGATTTAAAGTTGTATTTCTTTGTTGATTAAAATTTTTCTTATCAATTTTCCATGAGCTGAAATCTTTCTTCCGTGACTGCAAAGAGGGTGTAACACCCAAATCATAAGCTAACCCAATAGCACCATCCAGCGAATTAGGCCTGTGAGACTTAACCAATCCCTTCAACTTGTCACTTAAACCTTCCACAAAGAGCATGACAACTCTTTTTTGTGGCATATCAGGAACCATAACCGAAATCTTCTGAAACTCATTGACATAAGTTTCCAGCTTTCCAACCTATTTCTGTTTGGCCAATTCCCTGTAATAAATTTCTATATCTTTTCTATCAAAGCGAGTGACCAGCCTTTTAACAAATTCTTCATATGAGTGAATCATGACATGATCCCGGGCAACTAATCCATGATGCCACCAATCATATGGTACTCCTTCCAGGTGCATGGTAGCAAATTGTATCGCTTTTATCCTCTTCCATGGGCTTAAGTACCAAAAAAGTATCCAACTTATGAACCCAATATCTTGCTGATATACCCTCGGTTCCATTGAAGGTTGGTATTGTTATTTTGTTCAAAGCATCTCTGTATTCCATAGGTTGAGTGCCTTGTCTAACTGGACCTCTAGGCCTCCTGTCTTGCCTTTCTAGACGATTTCTTGCCTTGTCTTTACATTGATTCATGAACTGATTTAGGTTCATTAGCTGTCTTACATCAGCAGGTAATTGCATGTATTCATCTTGAGCCGCCATAATGTCTACTGTGATGTGAGTCTCTTCCTTCTCTACTTCTGGAATTGGTTCCCTTTCGATCTGTCGTGGTAAAAAAGTGGGACGGAGTGGTCGACCAGACCTGGTATCCGCTGTTCTCACAACGTTAGAAGCTGTTCTGTCTTGATTTTCGTGCTCGGCTTCACTTCTGCTGTGACTACTGCTGGACCTTCACGATCTTGAATGACCAACTCTCATTTGCCTCATAGCAGTGATCATGCGATCCTGGAATTGTTGCATCATTTGCTGCTGTTGTTGGGCAAAAATCGTTAGGAAATCATTCAGTTGATTATTCAGTTCCCTTTGTGGACTGCCATCTATTTCTTTCATTTCTGCTTCTGAAGAATTAATTCATGTTTCTTCCCATTGCCCATACCTACTTGTATTAGATCTATGTGATTCTATCCCTTGGGAGTGCATAGAACCCTGTTACACTAACATGCAACACAAAAAACATGAAAAAGAAGACAGAAACCCCACAGGCAGGCAGGGTTTGTGGCTCTGATACCACTGAAATATTCTTTCTTCTGAGATTCGAATGAAATTACTAATTTTCCTTGTTTGAATTCACAAAGTTTCATGCAACAAACAGAAACTAGAATCTTGAGGGAAATTGTTATTCTCAGAAAATTTGTAATTGAAATCCAGCTTACTACAGGCAGTCTTACATAATTAAATATTCAAAATTTTTTGGTGCTCATACCAGGCTTAATGCAAAGCTATGGTAGCCCTCTAACCAGAATATTCAGAGCATTTAATCGCTGGTAATCTTCAAAATTGAGCTGCTTTTCCTAACGCAGGGTGAAGTGGCACTTCTAGACTGGGTTGTCGCTTTTGTCTGAAGATGATCATCTAATTTCCCGCTCCCAACTTCCTTGAATTCTGGTGTATGAACCTGGACGTACTGCTGCTGTATACTGTTAATGGCGCCTTCTCCTTCCTTAATATGAATGGCAGAAATGTAACTGTGTGTGAATAATCTGTTCTGGGTTTGCCTCCAGCACAAAGGCTTCAGGGGTCTTGTCCTGAGTGAGTTGCAGAGAGCATTAAAAAGATAACCAAAAACATAGAATGCCTTCTTCCTTATTTGATTCTCCAAATAAAGACCTCAGTGATTTAAGAAAGCAGATTTTTGCTTTCTTCCAATAATAAAAGCCAATCAATGACAATTGCTAAATTCTCCCCCACATGCCATGTCACAAATAACTACTGAGCTGGCTGAGATAACTTAATAGATAAGTTGAATACCAATTAAAAAATGGCCCCACACCTGTGACTGAAAAATTGGGACTTAAGTGAAATCTGAAACCTCAAACATCTCCATTTATTTAAATATTGCCCAAGTCTGGGAGACTGTTTATTAAAAGGAGACTTAGCAATTTATTTATGTTATTGTTATAATAAAGCATTACTCAAGAGGGGACATTACATCATGGCAGAGGGTTGACATCAATGGCAACACCAACTACCAAATACACACACACATATATTGCCATCCCTAAAATCCCACCATAGAAACATGGAGAACACTAATATATTTCCTATGCAGATATACTCTAGCACAGACTTGGTTACCCAGGTCATCTAAAACCGCATGAAAGTTCATGTTGCTTTTGTCCCTTCTAGATCTTCCATAAACGGTCTGTCATCTCACTTTCAATAGAGGAAAACGAAGAGTACTAAGCTGAATCACATACCAAAGGATCAACATAGACTTTCTGTAGATATGAGGATCATTATTGTAATGTCCCTTTCTGGGATCGCCATATACTTTGCCCTAAATTCACAAATCCAAATGAAACAAATAGCAAAATACAGCTAGAGATATAATCCTTAGTTAAGAATAAGGTGAGATAAGCTTGTTTGGAGAAACCTGCAACCAAATTAAATACAATCTAGATATAATTTATGAAATACATCCAATTCTACGGTTAGGAAATATACATATGAATCTACACAGCAAATCTTTATGATTACATGGGAGCTCAACCATAACGGGGCTTGTATTGAAAGACATGATGAGGTGTCCAAAGTGTCCTCTACCCTAGGCTCTTATCCTTTGTGGCCTCATGTGGTTCTTAACCAATGGTCCTCAACCATCATCATGAGGTGGTGTACCTAGTGAGGGCTTTACGCTGTTCTCCTCCATCATGTCAACCTCTCGCCTCTTATGATTGACTCACTTCAACAATTGATTGATGTGGGGCTAGCTGCAATAAGGTGTCCTTGACCTTCAACCCTATGCCCAAGGTAGGACCTTATCCTCCTTGGCCTCATGTGGTCCTTAACCATCTTTACAAGGTGCCATACCTAATGGGCTCCCTCCTTGCACTCACTCCATTCCCTCAACAAGACCAATTACTGCAAATTCCATATTGATAATATGTAGACATTAAATTCAAGTATTTATTAATTGTATATAATCAGATATAAACATTATGTATTTCCATCTATATACAATTATAATTGCATATGTGAATCTATCCTTTCATACCACAGCAATTAGAAGTTATAGATAATTCCTGGGGTTGTATGTACTTATTGTAGTTGTCTTTGTTCAATGCTAGTCGCTGAACATATGTATATTTCTTCTGCTGCTGATGATTGTTGTTGGATGATTGATTAATTAAATGAATTCCTTTGATTTGATAATTCAAGGTATTGGTGAGTTATGATTAAGTAATCGTGATTAGATAATTGAAGAGTGATGATATAATGTTTAGCTGGTTTGATATATTGGCTAAGTAGCTGATCCTGATTCTGGTTTGGATTTGGATCCGGATTCAGATTTGGGGATTCGGCAAATTTTTTTTTGGGCCGGATCCTGATTCCACGGGTATATGTCTATACATTTTCGAAAAAAAAATAAAAATATATATCATATATGTATGTAGATTCATAGATTCCATACATGTAACATGTCAATGCTCATTCATCATTAGTTCAAAACTTCAAAGTTCAAACATATAATCATAATAATAATAAGTTAGAATCGTGATTCTCATAAAATGATAAATCCGTAATTGTCAAATATGATTATATCATATTCATATTTTGCAAAAGTCTCAAAATGTCATTACATGCTGAAAATTTAAATCACAAGCCATATTTCATAGTTAAAAATTAAAACAGTAAACTTAATATCCAATTCCATATTCTTCTTCATCATCTTCATCGGAATCAAGGTCAACATTTGGTTCCTCTTCAGCTTCATTTGAACCAACAGCTGTGGCACTCGCCATGTCATGTGAATCAGTTGCCTCTTGATCATATACAGAGGCATGGGCAAGTTGTGCAACCATGGCCTCTAAATCAGAACACTCAAGGACTAGATCCCAATTCTTTGCCACACCCTCATTGTAGCCCTCTTTCTTATGTGACAATAGGCGAAGGTTGTAGTGTATGAAGACCAAATCCTCTGCTTTTTTGGAACCCAAGCAATTGCGCTTAACCGAGTGGATGAAGGAGTATGTACTCCAATTCTGCTCAGCTGAAGAAGAACTTGCAACCTGTTGAGTTAGCAAACAATATTTGCATTTAGTATTTAATTTCAATATGATAGCATCATGATTAAATGAAAATTCCAGATTGAAGAACGATTAAAAAAAAGGATACATACTTGGGAGAGAAGTTTAATTGCAAGAGGCTGCAAGAAAACGAAGCGTTGACCATGTTCATATCACCATTCATCAACATCCATCTTATATTGAGAATGAAGAGCGGTAGTGTCATGATATTTGGTAGATGCAAATTGTGCAAACTCGGTGAGGACAATGTCTCGAGTTTCATCATCATCATGATACATCTTTGAAAATGCAGCCTTGTAACCAGCAGCAACCTCTGCATCTCTATATGGTGCCACCCTATTTGGTTGTGAAACCATCTCTTGGCTATAAAACCTTGGCGAAAAAGCATACGCCAAGAGATGTAAGGGGGTAGTCATCTTGTTCCAACGCTCAATAATAATTTTTTCCACTTTGAAAAAAGTATCTGTATGTTCCTTACACTGTTACTGTTTTTATGTGCTCCACCATGGTGTCCATGCCATCATAAATTTCACCCAAACATGGGCGATCAATATCAACAAATCTAATCATGCTCATGATGGGCTCAGTGAATTTCAAAACATATTCCGCACGTTCCCACCATTCATCATCAAGGATCAATGCTTTTATTTTTTGGGCTTTTTCTATGTTTGATTGCCTCCATACACTCCAAAAACTGTTGATAACCATAGCACTCAAGGCCTCTCACACCTTCACAAGTAGTCTTAAGACGATTGTGTGTGATGCAAATCGTGTTTCAATAACCTATGATGGCATAAAAGTTAAAACATACAAGTCATATCAAGTTCATCTATGAAATTTAAAACTAAAAAATAAAATAGAAAAACAAAATTAAATTACCTTCAACAACTCCAGTGAAGAGAAGGTCCTGAATAATGGCTTGTGTCATGTGATGATTAGTAACAAACATTTGTATTTGCTCAGCCTCCGTGTAAATTTTATTGACCCATTAATTTGAGTGCCAATCTATTGCATGATTAAATTGAGTGAGTGGACTGTACATGGTGTCCAAAAGCTGTGATTATATGTGGCCTCTACTATAGCCCCAGTTGCCCTACAATTTTTAGCATTGTCAGTTATGACTTGGACAACATTTGCAGCCCCAACCATCTCAATTGATTCCATGATGATATTGGCAATGAAACTTGCATCTTTCACTTGCCCCTCACAATCCACTGCCTTCAAGAACATAGCCCTTTTAGGTGACACTGCTATAACATTGATCAAAGGCCTATTCTTGCAATCTTTCCATCCATCAGAAATGATGGACACACCTGTTTCCACCCATGTATCCTTGATCACTTTCAATTGTGTCTCTACTGAGGCTTTCTCCCTCGACAATAAGGTGGTTTGCACCTTTTCATACCCAACACTAACATAATCAGCAGGTCCCTTGCAAAGGGTACTCACCATATCCCGCCAATAAGGTGATCTAACAAGGTTGAATGGAGCCCATTCACATATAAACAACGACCAATACTTTCATCATAAAGATCTCTCATTTCATTTTTGAAGGCCACATCCAATGGGCCTCTTTTCTGTGGAGCATTTTTTGGTTCAGAAGGTGGTGGCGTTGGCAAGAGGATGTGGGCCAGCAGATTTTACCAAGCCACCAAGAGGTTTCCTCGAGCTTGTCTTGGCATGGGATGGAGCACTCACTGTCTTTCCTCTGTTGGTTCTCCTATCGTCTTCTTCTTGTTCTCTAGCATATTGCAAGATTAAATGAGTTGGCAGCCCGTTCCCATCTTTCCCCTTACAAGGTTTCATTCCTTTTCTAGTTCTAGGAATGAAGTGAGGTTTCACTTGATAGTATGAGCTGGAATACTCTACGTTGCAATGGTTACACCGAAAAAGAAAAGACCCACCACCAAGCACTAGCCTAATCATTGTTGTGTAACACCAAAGCAGTGAACCTGCATCAATTTTAAAAGGGTTTGCCCCAGCAACTGAACTAGAGCTTCCACTTCCACTTCCAGCCATTCTGTCTAACTCTGAATAATGAAACTAAATGGAAAAGAAAACACAACACCCTATTGCAAAAAAATTAATTGAATTTTTTTTGGCATTATAACCCCTTAATATGCATACTATGTATAAAAAAATATTTAAACTTATTTAAAAACTTGAATTTTTTTAAAAATGCATTAAAAAATTGAACAAAATGAAGATTCACTTACTTTTGTCCACTAAATCTACCTTCCCCAACAATTCCTAAGTCGCTGATGCGGGTCTTAGTCCTCCAAAGCGTTCACATTCGAAGATAAATGCTACAGCTGTAAAACAAAACCAAAATGGTGAAAAATGCTTGAGAGATGAATGAATGACCATCAAATGACTTTAGGGAACCATAATGGGTTGAATTAGGGTTTAGAAAGGTCATATTAGGGTTTAGTTTGACTTTATTTAAAAAAAAACAAAGTGGGCCCGTATTTTAGACTCCCAAAATCATGGCTTCCCGTGGATCCTCCTGGATGACGCCCGGATTCTAGCAAGATTCCAGAATAGTGAGGAATCCACAGAGAATCCGGATTCCATTCCGGAATCTTGTCGAAATCCGGGCGGAATCCAGGAGGAATCAGGATCCGGGGCTTTCCAGGGGGATCCAGTATCTTAGTATATTGGTGGAGGATGATTGTTTGAATGTTGATTTGATAGAGTGATGTTTGATTGCTGAATTGTATGTTTTCTTGATCCCAAGATGGAGTGATGACTGATGTGGATTTGATGATTGTTTGCTTGATCTTGTTGTTTAATTGTTTGCTTGATTTATGAAGGATGATGATTGATAAGTCCTTCAATGCTTGGAGTGAAATCTCCTTTATACTGTATTGGTGAAAGGGTGACCACTTTTCATTGTTGCCTTTGAGAATAATATATTAGTCCCCAAATTGGTCTCCCTCAGATGTCCTCCTCAAATGACACCTTCTTCCCTTTATATCTTCCAATGTAAGGGATAGGTCACATTTCTTTATCATGTCCGCCCCTTTGCAATTGTCACAACCTTTCACAATTACCACCCTCCGAAAGAGTCATAACCCTTCATCATTTCTACCCTTTGGGAGAGTCAAAACCTTTAGTAGTTACAACCCTTTGAAAGAGTCACGACGCACAACCCTTCATAACTTTTGCCTTTTGAAGGAGTCACTTATTTTCTTCTCTATTAATTCTTTCTTCATTTCTTGATTCACCTTTTCCTTTTTCTCGTCCTTCCTCTTCCCTTTTCAAATGAAGTTCTCTTCTCCCTTTTATATCTCTTGTTTGAGGGAGTCGCAACTTTTCATCTCACGCCTTTTGACCATTCATTAAGCTTAACTAAGTTTTAGTTATGGTTATGTTTAATTTTATTCCTTTATATTTATGATATGAATTTTACTTTTTTATATCTTATTTTCATTATCATCATTTATTAATTAAATCCTATTTCAAAAAGCGAACATTACAATCAAATACCCCTTGGGTACACATGCGAACAAAATATAGTTTGGAACCACTGGCAAAGTGTAAAGCCGCAATTGTCTTGCGTTCTTATTATACCAAACTATTACCTGTTAGTGCAGCATCCAGCAGCAGAGGTGGCGGAGAATATATATGGGTTTCATTGATTAGGAAAGGAATTCAACCAAGTCACATAATGCTTCTTATGGATGTGTTAGCAAATTGTGTTGTCTCTCCAATGCTTGAGGATATCCTCAATCTCTTGCAATGCTAAAGGCTATATTATGAACCTACCACCGTGTTTTTGCTGTACCATACTATTTTTATTCTGAGCTAAAGAATATAAAACCTCTAATTGAGCAGTACAATAACTTTCTTGAGTTCCAATAGATTGTACAACTCTACTGTAGGCAGAAACTATCATTAACTTTTGCAAATCAAATTGTATGCAAGCAGAAATGAAGTTGCAGCAGTCATAAATCATGTAAAACCTCATTCCAAGCAGTAGTATGGTGGCTGGAATAATTGTTTTCATTAGTTATACTGGCTAAACCCCTTACAAAATGTTTATTCTAAATTATCTAATGTAGATAAATGACAAATGTCAAATTGGCCTATCGGCCTTCGACATTTGCATTCACTTATATTTATCTAAAAGCAAGTAATTAGTATTATAATTGTTATTTATTTTGTGTCTCCACTAAACTGTTTATATCTCAATTCGCAGGTCTACACATAAATCATCTTAATAAACAAACGATATCATTATTAATGAAACGATATAACAATGATAGCAACAAAGTTATTAATGAAACAGTGCCACGATATGGACATGATGATTCACGTGGAAGGTTGCATCCTTTCTAGACTCCGATAGCCTACATCTACAGATCGCATGAAGATGGAGAAGACTTACAAGTCAAGGAAGGTTCATATATGCAGTTCGAAAGATAGACGTTCAAGGAGATTAATATAAACCAGATAGATTGCAAGGAGATCAGCGTAACGGTGAAATGATACCTGGAAAATATTCAGATCGAGTATATACAATCTCGTGGCAACTTCATCATCATATGTTGCTGGTCTTCATCGATTTAATTCAGCGATAATCAGAGATCAATATATATATATATATATAAATATAAACAGCAATCTATATCTATATAGTGGTTACTATATTATCAGCAATAATCATTAAAACTGTCAAAGATTGATGTAAATTAATATTGATATATATATATATTGCTAAAGATACTCAGATTGTGATATACAGATAAGGGATTATTCATTGTAATTTATATGGAAAATTTTAAAATTATTCATTCTCTTAAAATCTGATTAAACATTTACATGGTATCGATGCAGGCCTAAAACAAATGATCCTAATCAGATTTGACTGAGAATTTATCAAACAAAATAAAGATGGTGACTGGTTTGAAGGTGGAGGACAGACTTGATGGAGCATCAAATTTTATATCTTGGAAATTTAGATTGTTGCTCACATTAGAAGAAAATGAGTTAACAGAATTCATAACAAATGAAGAACTTGAAACCAATGATGCAGATATATTATCTCAATGGAAGAAAAATAGTATTAAAGCAAAGAAACTACTAGTAGACTCAGTAAAAGATCACATTGTTCCCATCATTTCCAGATTATCCACTGCAAAAGAAATGTTTAATACATCAAAACAAATGTATGAGATAAATAACACTAGTCGGTCATTAGCCTTGAAGCAAAAACTTCATCACATCAAAATGGCAAAGGAAGATACTATTACATCTTAAAAATTACTGAATTAAGAGATCAACTATCAACCATAGTTACAAGCCTCGGACTCGGCAAGGTCGGATTCGCCTTGGACTCAGCCTCGGTGGCCAGACTCGGCAAATCGAAAAACCCAAGAAATTCAAATATTTTTAAGGATTTGAAGCATTTTTCATGCATGATTTAGTCAATTAACATCAAATACACAATAATTGAGATAAATAGAAGCTACTTTGCACACATATACAAGTTTACAACTTTACATAGATCGCGGAAGTGTAAAGTTATAAACTGTTAAACTAAATAACACACTAGAACTGAAATATAAATAGTTTCACTGTCAAATGTCTACAATATTCATGGAATATGAAATCCATGGAATCAAAAATTCAAAACATATATCAAAACTAGGCTCATAGCAGCCTATCCCAGTGTCTTCCTACGAGTACGCCTAAGATAGGTCATGGAAGATTGTGCAACCATCTTCTCTCCCTGTGTCTGAGGCTGACCCTCAGTGGCATCCTCATCATCCCCATCCTCATACTCCTCATCATCCTTGAAGTCAAATCCGTCCGTCTCAGGCTCAACCTCAGGGTCATCCACTGGGTCTCCTCGCGCTCTAGTCTCCTCCTCTGCCATCGCTACTACCTCTGCCTCTTGATCCACTTGATCAACCCATTCCAAGTCTTCATCACTGAAGACAGGATCATCAATCTCTGTGTTCCATTCTGCTTGTGGATCAACCTCCTCTAATTTGATAGGAGATGTGTCAGTGCCCAAGACCTGTCTGTGATGAAGGCGGAGGTTGTAATGAACGAACACAAGATCATTCAACCTTTTCATTGACAACTTGTTGTGCCTCTTCGAGTGTATATGCTTGAACATACTCCAATTGTGTTCGCATCCTGAAGCACTACATGGCTGGCTCAAGATACGAATTGCAATCCTCTGTAGATTTGGCACTATAGTACCAAACATCTCCCACCATGCATCTAAAACAAGAAAGTTTAAAAATCAATTCTATAACTTTGACTTTATCAATGTAAAATAGTAAGAGAATTAGAAATCAGAATTTAGAATCATAGATTTTTACTTGGCATCAGTAGTTCCCAATTTTTCTTACATAAGTCTTGTGAGAATAAGTCTCCTTGTGCATTCTTATATGTTTCTATCTTACGAACTAAATTTGCTCCAATTGTTGCATTAGGTGACATTCTCTCTACAACATCATAGAGCCCGCTCCACACCTGATCATCAACCTTGAAACCTGAACTCATAAAGTTTAGTAAAAAAAAAAAAAAATTAAATTCATGAACTCATCAAAACTCATCAAAAATTAAATTCATAATTACCTGGGATGAATTGGAATGCCGGATCAAGGTAGTGGGCAGCTGCATGTATAGGCTTGTGAAGCTGATTGTGCCATTGTTGATCAATGATATTCCATATGGGCCCATATTTATCCCGATTCCCTACATAAAAGGATCTAATGGCCTCTTTCACCCTGTCCATGCCCTCATAAATGTATCCCATTGCGGGCTTTTCTCCATCAACAATTCGTAGGAGAACAATAAGAGGCTCTATGAACTCCAATCATTGTGAAAGTGTAAAGTTTAAGTTTAATTTTAAAAATGAACAATGAGCATAAACAAGTGTGAACAAAAATGATGAAATGAAGTGGAAATAACGACAAAAGAAAAATTACTTGCACTATCTCCTTGATCGGTTGCCAAAAGCCACTCTCATCAAAAACCCGATCAGCTGTGTCTTTCCCTGCATTGGTCTTCGCATATGATGATGCGGTCCACTCCTCACTTACAAACATGCGTTTCAAAGCGCCCTTGGATTGAAGCAAGGATTGCAACGTGATGAAATTTGTTGCAGATTGGGTGACCCCTGGACGAGCCAACTCTTTTTTATTTGTGAACTGCCTCATAAGGTGGAGGACCCAAGTATGATTATAAATGAACTTACAAATACTCCTTACGTGCTCTACACATGTTTTTATCCATGGAAGTTTACCAAGATCCTCCAACATGAGGTCAATGCAATGAGCAACACAAGGGGTCCAAAACAAGTGGGGGTGCCTCTCCATAAGGAGTTTACCTACAACAACATAATTTACTGCATTATCTGTGACAATCTGTACCACATTCTCCTCACCCACCTCCTTCATCACTTCCTCCATTATCTCACAAAGATAGTTAGCATTCTTTGTTTTCCCCGAAGCATCAATTGATTTCAAAAACACTGTGGCACTTGAAAAAAAAAAGTAATTTAGTACAATCATAATTTAAAATCTTAGTCACTAAATCGATAGTTTAAGTTTTAACTTTACTACTAGTAAGTAGTACCACTACTAACTTCTAAGTACAAGTTCTGCTATCTACAATTACCTGATGAGGAGACAAGAAAATTCAGCAGTGTTCTATTTCTTCTATCAGTCCAACCATCAGTCATGATGGTGCAACCCTTCCTCCATACTTCATGCTGCTCTTCAATTGCAACTTCTACAACATACACCTTTTGGGTCAAAATAGGACCTTTTAGCTCCTCATCATTAGGGGCTTTGAACCCCGGACCACAAAGAGTAACAACATCCATCGCAATTTGCCAATAAGGAGATCTAAAACAAGTTAAACAAACAGAAATAAAATAAGCATTAAGTATACAAATAAGTTATACTTTCAACTTTAAAAATTAATATAAGCAAGAAAAATAAGAGAAATTAAAATAATAAGTAGTAGTACCTTGCAACATTAAATGGAAGGTTGTTGTAGAAAAAGAAATCTCCAAGTGCCATTTTTGCAGCCTCATGCTTCTCCTTATTCCAACCCATGCTCTCAAGTGATGGTTGGGCACCCGGAGTCGTGCGTGGAACAAA
>MU225327.1:1314577-1339291 GCA_018584345.1 Thuja plicata | reverse complement strand
ATTTGCCAATCTTTTTCCTAAAACCCCAATACTCTTCTCTCAAGCCTTTTTTCTCTCCTCTCCTTGTTTGCATGTGATAGAATGACCTTTTTAGGTCAAAGACATAACATATAAACCGGTCAAAGAATAAAAAAAGCAATTAAAAATGTTTTATTTAAGTCTTTTTAAGACTGCTGCCGCGATAGAGTCTTGGGCTCGGGACTGGGCTATTCCAGAGAGTCCACAGACTCGGCGAGTCCGGCTGGACTCTGCTGGACTTGGGCGATTCCGAGTCTAGAGTCACTTAGACTCTGCAGACCCGACTCGCCTCGGGACTCGCAGAGTCCAGCACGGACTTGCAGAGTCCTGTAACTCTGCTATCAACTATTGGATATGTCATTGATAGTAGGGAATTAACTATGATAGCTCTAAATGGACTGCCCTCCTCATGGGAATCATTTATCAAGGAATCAACGCAAGGTCCAAATTACCTAAATTTGATAGATTAAGATTAGATTGCATACAAGAAGAATCTAGGTTCATTGCTAGAGGAATTGATTCACATCCCTACAATGAGGACAATCAAGTCTTAGCTTCTAAAACTTCACGAAGAAAGGGAAAGTTTGACCGGAAAAGAAACTTCAAAAGAAAGAGAGACCAAAGGTCAGACTCAAATCATAAATCCTATGAGAAGACAAATGTATCTAAAGTTAAATGCTTTAGATGTGCAAAACTAGGACATTATGCTAGGGATTGCTGGACCAAATTGAAGCCTTAAGCATCTGCCAATGTTCACAATGAAGCACCTGAAGATAAAAAGTTCCTATTCATTTCAGCATTATCAAGCAACACATTGAGCAATAATACCACTTGGTTAATTGATAGTGGTGCCTCTTGACTTATCACTGGGTTTCGAAGCAATATTACTAAATTGATTGAAAGAACAACAAATCTTGAAGTAATTATTGGGGATGATGCTAGTTATCCTATAACAGGTTCAGGTAGTGCCTACTTGCAACTAGAATCCGACATGTCACTTCAATTAAGTAATGTGTTATATGTACCTGGAATCAAAAGGAATCTTGTATCAGTTTCAACATTAGAAGATGATGGCTATGAAGTTGCATTCTCTAAGGGAAGAGTAATTACTTGGCCCAAAAATTCTCATATCAAAAGAGCACAAGAAAATGGACATAGATATGAAAGTCTATATAAACTTTCTACCATACCCACTCAAGCCTTGATGATAGAATCTCCAAATCCAAATGAATTATGGCATAGAAGACTTGCTCACTTACACTCTAAGGCACTACCTTACATGGAGAAGATGGTCAAAGGCATTCCTCATCTCAACAATGAAAGAGAAGGTACTTGCAAAGGTTGTGCATTAGGGAAAAATATAAAACGTCTTTTTCTTAATAGTGAAAATAGATCTAAAGAGATCTTAAATATTGTACATTTTGATTCATGTGGACCAATGTCTATGCCATCCTTGAGTGGATTTTTGTACTATATAACTTTCATTGATGATTATTCTAGGAAGACTTGGATCTACTTCCTGAAGTCTAAAGAGTCAAAAGAAGTCCTAAATAGGTTTAAAGAATTTAAGTCCGTAGTAGAAAATGTCTCTGGGAAAAGAATTAAAATACTAAGATCTGACAACGGGGGAGAATATACGTCTAAAAACTTCCACAACTTTTGTTTAGAAGCAAGAATAAAAAGAGAATTTAGTGTTCCTTACAATCCTCAACAAAATGGGGTAGCAGAAAGAAAAAACAGAACCATTATAGAAGCTGCAAAAGCAATGTTACATGATCAAAACCTACAAACTTCTCTATGGGCAGAAGCCTCTAGAACTGCAATATATGTTCAAAATAGAAGTCCTCACCACATCCTTCAAAACATAACTCCTGAAGAAGCCTTCACAGGCGTAAAACCTGAAGTAAGTCACCTTAGGATATTTGGATGCCCTGTATATATCCATGTACCCAAAGAAAAAAAGGACTAAACTTGAGCCCTCAGGCAACAGAGGAATCTTTGTAGATTATAGTGAGTCCTCCAAAGCCTATAGAATCTACATCCCTGGACAAAAGCAAATAGAGGTTAGTAGAGATGTCATCTTTGAAGAAGACATTGCCTTCAAAAGATCAAAGAGATATCATATGGAAGTTGAGGATGAAGAATTGGAGTCTCTTGAAGATATGGAAGTGGATCTCTCCCCTGAGCCTAGAGGGAGATTACTAAGATTCCCAGAAGATAATGGACCAATTGAGCCATTGGACCCTACAGATGGTCCTAGAGATATTGAGGTAAACTGGAAAAGACCACTATGGGCCAGAAAGACAATGCAAGAAGCTGAAAAATCCAAAGGAACTTTTAGAGAAAGCAAGAGACCACAAAAATTCTCAAATTATGTAGCACTAATGAGCAACATTATTGAATCAGAACCCACTACAGTTGAAGAAGTAGAAAAACAACAAGTATGGAAAGATGCAATGATTGAGGAATACCAATCCATTATAAAAAATGGTGTGGGACATTGTCCCAAGACCCAAAGAGAAATCAGTTGTTTCTTCAAAACAGTTACTCAAAATAAAACATGTAGCAGACGGGAGCATTGAAAAATGCAAAGCTAGATTTGTAGCCAGAGGATTCTCACAAAAGGAAGGAATTGACTAAGAGGAAACATTTGCACTTGTAGCCCGTTATACATCTATCAGAACAATTATTGCTATTGCTGCAACTAAGAAATGGAAATTGCACCAAATGGATGTAAAAACTGCATTCTTAAATGGGATGATTGAAGAGGAAGTTTACATTGAACAACCTGAAGGCTTTATAGTTCATGAAAAGGATACTCATGTATGTAGACTTAAGAAAGCTCTCTATGGTCTTAAACAAGCCCCTCAAGCCTGGTATGAGAGAATTGATCGTTATCTATTAAGCTTGGGCTTTAGTAAAAGTAATGCTGATTCAAACTTATACCTTAAAATAGTTAATGAGGAAGCTCTAATTCTAGTCCTCTATGTTGATGATGTATTTCTTACCTGTGAAGAGTATCTTATCATCAAATGCAAGAAATAACTAACATCAGAATTTGAAATGAAGGATCTAGGTGCTATGCATTATTTCCTAGGATTGGAGATATGGCAAAGGACAAATGAAATCATTCTAAATCAAGGAAAGTATACAATTGATATCTTGAAAAGGTTTGGCATGTTGGATTGCAAATCCATGTCAACACCCATGGAGACCAACCTAAGTAAGTTAAGAGAATCAGCAGCAAACTCAGATCTAGCAGACCCCACCTTGTATAGACAATTAATTGGGTCATTGATGTATCTTGTCAACACAAGACCAGACATTTGTTATGCTGTCAGTGTACTCAGCCAATTTATGAATGAGCCAAGACACATACACCTAGTTGCAGCCAAGCACATCTTAAGATATCTACGAGGCACCATTGGTTATGGATTGAAGTTTTCTTGTAATGTAGATCTAAATCTACAAGGCTTCACTGATTCAGATTGGGCTGGAAGTACAGCTGACAGGAAAAACACTTCTGGTTGCTGTTTCAACTTAGGATCTGCTGTTGTATCTCGGTGTAGCAGTAAACAATCATCTGTAGCACTTACACAGAAGAAGCAGAATATATAGCAGCATGTATGGCAGCCAGAGAAGCAGATTGGTTAAGAAAGCTACTAGCTGGATTATTTGGAGAGCCTATAACTCCTACAATTATCCATTGTGACAATCAAAGCTATGTAAAGCTCTTTATGAACCCAGTGTTCCATGATAAGACTAAACATGTTGAAATCAAGTATCACTACATAAGAGACATGGTTCATAGGAATGCTATTCAGCTCAAGTATATTAGAATTGATGAACAAACAACCAACATTCTCACCAAGCCTCTTACTAGAGCAAAATTTGTGTACCTTCGAGACAAGCTTGGAATTGTGGAAAATGAGGCTATTGCTGAGAGGGAGTTCTCACATCAGTAAATCCTTGAGGTATGATTAATTTCTTATAAGCTTTTGTCATGTTGAGAGAGTCCATGACTTGCCATGTTGAGAGATTCCATGGCAACCCTGATTACAAAAGTCATGTTGAGAGAGTCCATGACTTGTCATGTTGAGTGAGTCCATGACAAGCCAAGTTGAGAGACTCCTTGGCTAACCTATTGTGTTGAGTGATTCCGCAATCATGCACTTGTGCATAACATCATGTTGACTGATTCCATGATGTGTATCATGTTGAGTGATTCCATGATAAATGTTGAACATAAAGAGTTCTACTACATTTATCTACATAGATAAAGAGGGAGTGTTAATTCTAAATTATCTAATGTAGATAAATGGCAAATGTCAAATTGGCCTATCGGCCTTTGACATTTGCATTCACTTATATTTATCTAAAAGCAAGTAATTAGTATTATAATTATTATTTATTTTGTGTCTCCACTAAACTTTTTATATCTCAATTCACAGGTCTACACATAAATCATCTTAATAAAAAAATGATATCATTATTACTGAAACGATATAACAATGATAGCAACAAAGTTATTAATGAAACAGCGCCATGATATGGATGATTCGCGTGGAAGGTTGCATCCTTTCTAGACTCCGATAGCCTATATCTACAGATCGCATGAAGATGGAGAAGACATTCATTCAGACTTACAAGTCAAGGAAGGTTCATATATGCAGTTCGAAAGATAGATGTTCAAGGAGATTAATATAAACCAGATAGATTGCAAGGAGATCAGCGTAACAGTGAAACGATATCTGGAAAATATTCAGATCGAGTATATATATTCTCGTGGCAACTACATCATCATATGTTGCTGGTCTTCATCAATTTAATTCAGCGATTATCAGAGATCAATATATATATAAACAGCAATCTATATATATAGTGGTTACTATATTATCAGCAATTATCATTAATATTGTCAAAGATTGATGTAAATTTATATATATATATATATATATATATATATATTGCTAAAGATCTCAGATTGTGATATACAGACAAGGGATTATTCATTGTAATTTATATTGAAAATTTTAAAATTATTCATTCTCTTAAAATCTGATTAAACATTTACACAAACAACATGATAAAAGGAAAATCTCTTAAAATTTTCTAACCTGTGGCTATATATGATTGATAACAGCAGTCCAAAATCAGAAACCCCAAGGCTAAAAATCAACAATATGAAAATGGCACAACTACAATACTCCCTAGCCATCCCCGTGGCCTGGGGACATTTCCCCTGTTTCTTGCAAATTTCCAGACACTGGGTATGGCAGGGGGGCATCCCCTTGACGTCTTGCCATTCCTAAAACATTTAGGGAACAGGGATTCCTGCTTCCAGGGCAGGGATTGCGTTCCTATGTATCCTTGGTTTTTCCTCGAATCAGTTGTGGCAAGTCTTTGAGTCTATCTTTAACAATCAGTTTATACACACACATGTGGCTGCTACGGTACTTGCATGGTCATCATTTCTATGCCTTTTAAAACATAGCTTACCCCAAGATATCAAAGAGATCAGCTTTGCAGTGTGCATGGTCATGCAAATGTACACTCCAGTGTACACAGCTTTACAAGTTTATGGTATGGACGGTTCAATATGGTACCAATCCATTTCCTACTGGATTCTTCCAGGCCTTGTTTGTTCTTCAAGATAAAGCTGGAGAACCATTTCTCTGAATTAAGCAATACCATTCTTTTCATCCCACCATTCAACAGCCATTTTGTTGAAAATAAGATTGGATTGCTGGAGCAAGGAGCAACTGGTTGGTCAGTAAATGATTTTTCTGTTCTTTAGTCTAATACATGGAGAATCTATAATAATAGGTTGGATAGAGTTCTGATTCAAGTTGTTAGCATTATGGCATTTAGTTCAAACTTTTCTGGCATTAAAAATCATTGCAAGTGCTAGCTGAGCTATTCTCTTGCTGGCTCAAAGCAAATGTCTTTGGCCAGTGATCTTAACAACATGATAATAGCAATTGATAATACGTGTGTGGGTATAATTATGTTGGTAACAGGAAGATACAGCTTCAAAATCTAGTAGGTATGTGTATGAAAAGATTGTCAGTGATTGTTGAATTGCTGAGAAATCTATATGGACATTCCTGAAGGTAAGGCTTTGTTTCAAATTGATATGATTGTTTGAGGTCTTTAGCTATATCATAAAAGTTGATATTTAATTCAGCTGTTAAGGAGCCTGCAACATGCATTGTTTGAATAATAGGATTTATATGTGGCATTTGTGAAGTTACTAATTTCTGCGGTTTTCTTGTTGTCATCATACACTAGGTTTATGCGCTTGGAGGATTTTTGATTGTGCGATGGTTATGGGCCAGATGGCAAGAAAGAAGAAGAGCAAGGGGAAGGAATGAAGGTGATGACAATAACGATCTTGATGAATCAGCTAATCATAGGCCCGATCTTTGAGCAGGTTACTGTTGTAGTATGCTACATCAGTTTTGTATTTGCAATAGACCATGAATTTTGTGGTCATGGATTACTTTGAGTACACAATTTTTCTCGATGGACTGCATCTGCTGGTTCCACATTTCGATGCTTGAGAAATGACTGAAGTTATTCTGATGCCGTAAATGCTGGCGCATGGCCCGCCAATATTTGGTAGGAATGGATAAGTGATAAGATAATATATTATAATTGATAAATTTCTCATAGAGAATGTGGATATTATCATCAGCATTGTTTGTTCCGTGTCTTATTTGCATACGATTAACTAGAGATTATTTTGCATGTGTAAAAAAATTATTACCTTTTATCTTTAGGTCATTCATGAATATTTTTAGTCCACCTTGGTCTATTATTCTTGGACAACAAAAATGTGCATCTAACTTTCCGCACTTCTTATTGTACTGTTTGTTTACAGGTTTAGAAGGCAGAAATGTCCCATTAAATGCTAGTCAATCAACATTTGTTCTTTGGTCAACTTTGATTCTTCACTCCCTTGCCAATTGGTAACTGTCATTTCAAATAGTGGAGTACGTAAAGCCTTTTTTAAGGAGATGATTTACATCTACCAAGGATTATTATTAAATTGAAAGTGATGGTAATGTATCAAATCGCATCAGAGACCTCCCTTTTGTACAGTTTTTTAACTCTTTTCCTTGAGAACATGCAAGTGTTCTGTCAATTTGTAGCTCAAGCCAAAGGATTGTAAACTTAGGAATTTTGTGATTGTGAGTGTTTTGGGGAGTGGTTTAAAATGAAATTAATTATCGTCAGCAATCGCTACATGTACAATGAAACTAAGTGCCTTACCGAATTCCCTGGTTCAAAATTTTAGTGTGGCACTTGTATGCAGGAGTCTTGATTTCTAAATGAAGTTTCAATATTTGCACAGAAATTACTAACATTGGAACACCTCTCCTTCGTTTGTATCTGATTCCATTCCTGGACCTCTTAGAAGTTAATTGCCTAGAATAACAACTCAGTATTTTTGATGGGGTGAAAGAGAATTATTTGATGAAACATCATTTGTAATTAAGAGGAGTAATTAAGAAATTGTGAGGATGTGTTGGTTCAACTACCTTACAAAAACTATATTCTTTGCAAACTCCGATTTTGGGTATTGTGGGATCTCTTTTGTGACAATCAACGTAAGCATGGGCATTGGAGAAGGGGCATGTAGGAAATGTCCAAGGATATAGAGTATATCCTGGATAGTCCCGACCAGGGCCGAGGGCATTTGTGTCAGAATGTTTCTCTCTCAGGCCATACCTTAAGAACTTTGCATCTGTACTACCAAGAAAAGAACCAAAATCCAACGAAAAGAAGTATATCCATTCAATTTTTTGGAACAATGTAAATATCCTTGATCAAGACGTCAAATGTTGTGTAATTTGTATGTATTTTTTCTGTGGTGTTGTTTTTTTGGATTGTTAATGCCATTTTAAATTTGGACATCAAATTTGTATTTTGGCAACACTTTGGTATTAGAACCTGCAGACTCTACCATCTATCTCCTTTCCTGCAGACTCTACCATCTATCTTTATTTTTTATCTCCTAATTCATCTGCTATCTTTACTTGCACCAATATTTGAACTCATCCTTGCTTCCATTAAACTTATCCTTACTTCCATTAAACTTACCCTTGCTTCCTATAACTAGTCAATCCGCCGGTACAGCCTACTTTAATGTTTGATAAATATTCTGGGGTTATCAGTTTCATAAATTATTTAAAAAAAAGTAATGGCTACTAGTCGAAATAAGCTAAGTATATGGAGACCTGCCCTTATTTTCAACTTGTGAGCACTAGAGAAAGATTCTAATTTATCATTTTCTTTTAAATAAAAATTTGCATGGGACATAGGTGCTTAAATTTATGTAGAAAATGCACTTAACCTGGACCTCTTAGAAGTTAATTGCCTAGAATAACAACTCAGTATTTTTGATGGGGTGAAAGAGAATTATTTGATGAAACATCATTTGTAATTAAAGGGAGTAATTAAGAAATTGTGAGGATGTTGGTTCAACTACCTTACAAAAATTATATTCTTTACAAACTCTGATTTTGGGTATTGTGGAATCTCTTTTGTGACAAGAAGGGGCATGTAGGAAATGTCCAAGGATATAGGGTATATCCTGGATAGTCCCGACCAGGGCCGAGGGCATTTGTGTTAGAATGTTTCTTTCTCAGGCCAGACCTTAAGAACTTTGCATTTGTACTACCAAGAAAAGAACCAAAATCCAATGAAAAGAAGTACATCCATTCAATTTTTTGGAACAATGTAAATATCCTTGATCAAGATGTCAAATGTTGTGGAATTTGTATGTATTTTTTCTGCTGTGTTGTTTTTTTGGATTGTTAATACCATTTTAAATTTGGACATCAAATTTGTATTTTGGCAACACTTTGGTATTAGAACCTGCAGACTCTACCATCTATCTCCTTTGGAGATCTTTATTTTTTATCCCCTAATTCATCTGCCATCTTTACTTGCACCAATATTTGAACTCATCCTTGCTTCCATTAAACTTATTCTTACTTCCATTAAACTTACCCTTGCTTCCTATAACTAGTCAATCCGCCGGTACAACCTACTTTAATGTTTGATAAATATTCAGGGGTTATCAGTTTCATAAATTATTTTTAAAAAAGTAGTGGCTACTAATCGAAATAAGCCAAGTATATGGAGACCTGCCCTTATTTTCAACTTGTGAGCACTAGAGAAATATTCTAATTTATTTTTTTCTATTAAATAAAAAATTTGCATGGGACATAGGTGCTTAAATTTATGTAGAAAATGCACTTAACCTGGACCTCTTAGAAGTTAATTGCCTAGAATAACATCTCAGTATTTTTGATTGGGTGAAAGAGAATTATTTGATGAAACATCATTTGTAATTAAAAGGAGTAATTAAGAAATTGTGAGGATGTGTTGGTTCAACTATCTTACAAAAATTATATTCTTTGCAAACTCCGATTTTGGGTATTGTGGAATCTCTTTTGTGACAATCAACGTAAGCATGGGCATTGGAGAAGGGGCATGTAGGAAATGTCCAAGGATATAGGGTATATCCTGGATAGTCCCGACCAGGGCTGAGGGCATTTGTGTCGGAATGTCTCTCTCAGGCCATACCTTAAGAACTTTGCATTTGTACTACCAAGAAAAGAACCAAAATCCAACGAAAAGAAGTATATCCATTCAATTTTTTGGAACAATGTAAATATCCTTGATCAAGACGTCAAATGTTGTGTAATTTGTATGTATTTTTTCTGCGGTGTTGTTTTTTTGGATTGTTAATGCCATTTTAAATTTGGACATCAAATTTGTATTTTGGCAACACTTTGGTATTAGAACCTGCAGACTCTACCATCTATCTCCTTTCGAGATCTTTATTTTTCATCTCCTAATTCATCTGCCATCTTTACTTGCACCAATATTTGAACTCATCCTTGCTTCCATTAAACTTATCCTTACTTCCATTAAACTTACCCTTGCTTCCTATAACTAGTCCATCCGCCGGTACAACCTACTTTAATGTTTGATAAATATTTAGGGGTTATCAGTTTCATAAATTATTTTTAAAAAAGTAGTGGCTACTAGTTGAAATAAGCTAACTATATGGAGACCTGCCCTTATTTTCAACTTGTGAGCACTAGATAAAGATTCTAATTTATCGTTTTCTTTTAAATAAAAATTTGCATGGGACATAGGTACTTAAATTTATGTAGAAAATGCACTTGATGGAAATACGAGGTTAATGTTCAACCTATTAAATTAATCATTGAACAAACAACCAAACATATGTTTTGGTAAATTCCATTAACTTTGTCACATAATTGTGAATTTAGGTGGCATCATGTGACTAAAGTGGTTAGTCCATATTATATCACTTTTTGTTGGATTGTGACAATAATATAGCAATAAAGCTACAAAACAAGAAAACAATAAAACAAATCTTATCTCATCTTTTAGAAAGAACATAATTTTTCTCTATGAAAGGAAATTGTCAATTTTTTCAGAGGAATAAAACTAATTTTTCTATGTTGAAGAAAGAAATAAAGCTGATTTTTTCTAAGTTTAGTGGTGGTTGTTATTTTGAAGATATTATATATATCTTTGTTGTCTTTAAGGCAAAATGAGAGTTCAAATTGTGATTTGTAAGTTGAAAGCGTATATATTTTGCAAATTGCAAGAGCAATTATGATAACGATGGCTATGAGGATTGTAATTATTTTTTCTAAGCAATAAGAATGTTGATACCTTGCCTCGTGGATGTTTCCTTGATGTTTTGTTAATGTTTTACCATGTAAATCAATGTCTTGTGTGCTATTCTATTATTTCATTTTATTCTTTGTGTTATTTCTTTGCAATTTATTTGTGTTGCAATATTTTATTATCTTGGTTTATGCTTCCACTTCTACAACTAGTATTAGAGTGATAATTTGTACAGTAGTTGTGTTAGGATTTGGTGTTGATTTTGCAACATTAAATGACAAAGGTTTCAAATGTAGGGTGTGAGGTGGAGAAATTTAATGGAAAGAATAGTTTTGAGCTATGGAAGCTCAAGATGCGTAATTTGTTAGTGCAACAAGGATTGCACAAGGCTTTGGTAAGAAATTTAAAGAAATTTGTAGATATATCTCATAAGAATTAGGGAGATCTGACATTAGTTCTTTTTCTTTTCAATATTGTCAGAGAGGAAACAACAGCAATGAGGAGGTGTTTATGTTGGATGAGTATTAAAATCCTAGTTATGTAGAGTTTTTTGGACTCCAACATGGAGTTCTTATGCCGGGTTTATGGTTTCACTCCTTGGTTACATGAAAGCACAAGATGATTAGTTGTTGGTTGCATGTATGTTGCTGTGAGTGTTCCTTAGTTTAGAGGATGTTTTAGAGTCAAGTGCCATGTTGGACTCTTGATTGTATATTAGAGTTTTGGCATGACATGTGCTTGTCAGAGTGTAATATGTTCATTGGAGCATATGATCTTCATTAGAGGAGATAGATAATTATGTCATGGTTAGGTTCCTAATTCCACAGCTGGAACTTTGACAAATTAATCATGTTTGGTTAGTTCTCTTAGTGTTCAATACATTGGTGATTTGCTTGGGAGCTTCATGAGAGTGTGGTGTTGCATTTTGGAGCTTACCATGGATTGATTAGTGGTGCTCATGGATACTTGGAAACTTAGGTGAGGCTTGGAGTTCTCTTGTAATTAGAGACACGTTGAGATTTCAACAAGAAGTCTAAGGAGCTTCCACCTTGGTTGGTAATGAAAATGTATCGAGTAAATTGTTGTTAAGGTGGAGATTGTTGGATTGTGACAACAATAGCAATAAAGCTATAAAATAATAAAATAAGAAAACAAATCTTATCTCATCTTTTAGACAAAAAAATAGTTTCTCTTGAATGAATGAATGAAGATTTTTAATGACGTCCACGAGACCATCGGTCTAAGGGACCACGAATCACAACCCTAAACTAACTCCATAGTCTTTTCCATATCCGATCTCCTGTTGTGAATCTTGACAATAAAACTAGCAGTCTGCTTGATGTTATCTATCCCCCTCAAATAAAGTGTAGATGTTGCCAGCCTCCAGGATGACCTCGTACTGAGCCCAAATGTCCTCATAAGACGCGCACTCAAAGAGAAAGTGTCATTCAGTCTCAATCGCGCCTTTGTCGCAGAACTTGCAAATCCTCTCCTCCCACTCCTCTTTGGGTCTTTTCCATCTACCTGTCTCGCATTTGAGATGATGCGAGCCCGTTCTCAGCTGAGCCACCAACACTCTAGGCTTACCTTTAATAGCTGCCCCTAGGTAAGCCTTATCCCCATGCTCATGGGAGGGGTTGAACACTTCTATATAATGTGTCTTTTTCCGACCCATGTTATTAGACCACATGGCAGTCTGAAATTTACCCATGACAAACTTCTTTATTTCCATATTGGTATTCAGACAATCTTGTAGCTTGATGGTCCACGTGCTCAACCACTTTATGTTTTGTTTCATCCAAGTCTTCTTCCTGCGAGCCAAACCTTCTTTCATCGCAATTTTGGGCCATTGTTTGTTATCCATGTTTTTCAAGTTTCTTTAAATAACTTATTAACCGAGTTATCATTGCCGCCTCCAATGGGAAAATGTTAGCTTCCGCTAATAGAATTGCATACGACACTAAGGCCTTGACCTTGATACTGCTAGTGATTAAGTGCTTCAGAATCCTCTCTAACTGTCTCCACCCACACTTTGTCATGCTGCCCCCCAAAACCTCGCAGTCGTAAAGAACAACCGACGTGACCAGCAAACCGAAAAGAGTTTTCTTGGTTTTCTAGTCCCAAAGCTCAACATTTCTGCATCTATTATGAAGCAGATAGGACACTTTACATCCTCCCTGTATCCTTTTTGCTTTACAAGTCTCCCAACTGAGCCTATAATGGAAGTCAATCCCCAAATATTTGTATTCTTTCACAATCTCTAACGGACTGCCTTCAAAAAGAAAATCATTATGTTTCTCTTTTCTTTTCAAAGAAAAAATCATGATTTTTGTTTTGGTAATGTTCACCTGCATCCCCACTTCCTGACAAAAGCATTCTAAAGCCTCTAACTGTTCTCTTAATCATTGGGCCATTATTGATATTAAGATAAGATCATCGGCGTATAAAAGAAGCTTCACCACAAATGTAACCGCTTTGGAATAAAGCTTGTCAATTGTCAATTTCATTACTATGATAAGAAAGCTTTATTAAGATAAGAACTCCAAGCCTCACCTATGATTCTCTGAAAGGAAATTATCAATTTCTTCAAAGGAATAAAGCTTGTTTTTTCTATGTTGAGTGGTGGTTGTTATCTTGAAGATGTTGGCCTATTACATTAATTAGTTTAGTTTTAAATTAATAAATACATTATAGTGGTTCGTTGGGAAGTTGATTCCCGTAGGCAGTTAATCACCAGAAAATAAGGCTTTAAAAATCCAGTGATATTGTATCGCAGATTATCCAATTAAATCCAATGAAAATCTGATCGAATCAAGAGAAGCTTTCTATTTCTGTTTTCCACTATGTTATTCTAGTTTCTAATTTGCACTCCTTCATATGGTATTAGAGCAACAATAATTCCTTCACCTGTGAAATGTACATCAGAGAGGAAAATAAAAGAGTGGTACGAATGAGACAAATGTAACCGGTGAGGAGAATGATACGACTGAGATGAATGTAACCGTTGAGTTCGAATTGGTCGAGACTTATGAGCAGATCCTGTGCATTCTGAGCTTTTCAGCCCATGATGAGCCCGTGGAGTGTATACAAAGCGCTGAGGGGAAATTTGTTTGTCTTTCCTTCTTATGTGGAGTTCGCTACAACCATTGGTCACTATGATAATACCATTCTATATATGAAGATTTGGCTCGATGCTCGAATTATGATTTGTGTGTGATGATTGTGTGTTGGTGATATCGTTTGCAAGAGTTGTGTGTTGGTGACTGTTTGGCGACATCGTTTGTAGAAGTTAAATAACCCAATCAATGATACTAATCGTTGATGCATGCAATCTCCAAGTTGGATATAGTCATTGAAGATTGAGAAGGTTATCATATTGACAAAGTTTACTACCTATATTAAAAAGAGTCGCTGCCTATATGGTTTAAGGGCGTAAAGAAGAGTTTGCTTGTATAGTGCCCAAACCAGGCCAAGACATCAAATTTGATGTATTGAAAATGAGATTTGAGACGCGTCCAATATTAGACAACAACCACAAACGAGGGCTATATGAACAAATCAGGCCTGCATTTTATTAAACAATTGTTTTGGACTGCGAGGGCATCACATGAGAAGAGAAGAAAGTGATAAGAGATCATGGCAGATACAAATGCAAAATATGTGAATAGCAGTCTGAAGGTCGTGTGTGCGTGTTGATGTTGCATTGGTCACTGTAGAGGAAGGCACCGTAAACTGTGACTTTTCAAGAAATTGGTGCATTGTTTGTTCTATCTCATTCTTGTGAAATCAGTTACATAATTATTTTCTTTATGTTTTCTATTTAGCTTTATACGCACTTTCTATGAATTCATACCAATTCGAAGTCTCAATGAGCAAAGCATAGAAGTGGAAGTAACCGCTTAATAGTGGGGCGAGA
The DNA here is from genome assembly GCA_018584345.1 of Thuja plicata. Classification (NCBI taxonomy): domain Eukaryota; kingdom Viridiplantae; phylum Streptophyta; class Pinopsida; order Cupressales; family Cupressaceae; genus Thuja; species Thuja plicata. The sequence continues at coordinate 1,324,677 of MU225327.1, read as the reverse complement.
GAGGATTTATGCAAATGAATATCACATATTCTTGCTGCTGGAAAGTCTTAAATGTCATTCGCATGCACTGTAGTTAGCTTTAGGGTGCAACATGTTTCACTATATGGAGATATTTTTGGAGGTATGGGTCTATCATTTTTGGAGTTATTTTCAAATGTTGCAAGGTAACAAAGGTAGGAGGTTTTCCATCATCCCAAGCTAGTTTCTCACTTAGGGATGATTCATTGCATGAGAAGTGATCTATTCGTGTCCCTGAAAAGTCGGGTCTTGACAGATTCGTCTCTGACGAGAAGAGGGGGCTTTGACTTATTTGTGTCTCTGAAGAGAAGAGGGGGCTTGGTAGCATGATTGTCCCTTCAAAGAGCGAGGGGGGCAAGATTGGAATATGATTTTTTGAGCACTTGAGGAGGCGTTAGGCACACTCGGAGGAGATGTGGACTTTCAGAGGAAATGTGTCTCGTGTGCAAACATGTCAGTGGTGATTTGTGCAGTAGAGGAGAGGTTGTTTCCATAGCACCCTAAAAGGCATTAGACAGACTTGGAGGAGATGTGGACTTTCAGATGAAAGATGTCTCATGTGCAGCACAGGAGTAGACATTAGGCACACTCGGAGGAGATGTGAAATTTCAGAGGAAATGTGTCTCACTGTGCAAGGGAGGTGGGAACACTCATGTTGTGCAAATAGCTTTAGGTTTTGCGATCAGGAGATCTACTGATATGATCACTTTGGTGTTTCTTGATCGAGCGAGGATTGGTGAAGGCGCTTCATCAAAGTCTCCAAAGGGTTGGGTTTAAAACCCTTGCAACTTCCACTCTTGTTCAGATTAATGTAATAAGGGGGGAATGTTGGCGTATTACATTAATTAGGTTAGTTTTAAATTAATAAATACATTATAGTTAGTGGTTAGTTGGGAATTTGCATTCTCGTAGACAGTTAATCACCAAAAAATAAGGCTTTAAAAAGCCAGTGATATTGTGTTGTAAATTATCCAATTAAATCCAATGAAAATATGATTGAATCAAGAGAAGCTTTTCTACTTCTGTTTTCCACTATATTATTCTAGTTTCTAATTTGCACTCCTTCAGAAGATATATCTTTGTTGCCGTAAAGGCAAAATGAGAGGTGTCAGATTATGAATTATAAATTGCAAGAGTATGTGAATTGCAAATTGCAAAAGCAATTATGATAGCAGGAGTTGTGAGAATTGTAATTGTTTTTCCTGATCAACAAGAATATCGATACCTTGTCCCGTGGATGTTTCCTTAATGTTTTGACAAGGTTCTACCACATAAATCAACGTCTTATATGTTATTCTATTATTTCATATTAGTTTGTATGTTATTTCATTGCAACTATTTTTTGCTGCAATATTTTATCATTTGGGTATATGTTTCTGCTTCCACAACAATTCTATGTTTGTGGGCACTAATTAAATCAAGTTGGACTAAGCACATTATTAACTTAACCCTTTTTATGGGCTTATTAAATAAAAAGTATAATAACAAATATTTCTTCATTATCAATACACGTATTCAAATCTATTGAATTTCCCTTAATGAAAAGGAAAAAATACTGTATATGGTAAAAAGGTACCATGGGATAAAAAAATCGTATTTCATTGTAACGAAAGAGAAAATAATGAGTATAATTTTTTATAGAATTGGTTCATAAAGGTTATTCTTGTAAGCTTTTGGTATGCATGGTTTTGGAGAGAAGAAATGATGCCTCGTATCTTTTTTTCCCCTTGCTTAATGATATATGTCCTAAAAGAAGAGAGAATTAAAAAAAGAGGGTGGATAAAGGATTATTGACAATTATTTTATGAAGATTAATTGCATTATTTTTTATTAAAAAAATATCAAAACAAGGGTGTTGTCCCTTTACAAAAATAGGCCAAAAGGTCAGATTGCTGCTAGAGGTAGTTAAACATTACAACAATAACAACAAAGTCACAACTTTAAGGATGCGAACAACATATTAGCAACAATGGTAGATGAAAATTACTAACCATAACAAAATCAAACTTGGAAGTGGTGATAAAACTTCTCATTCAGTTACGCTCATCGTTACTAGGGTCAACCAGGGCCTTTTTGATAACCATGGCCCAATCCTCTTTGAGAAACTCAAAGAGTTTCATGTATCTGACTCCACCGAACCTTTGTTTCATAAGGAAGAGGGTTGTGGCTGAGTTGTGCATTGTACACCAATTGAAGTGTGTCACGCTCTTCATACCCTTTATCATCTCGTCTGATTGGCCTCTAATGAGACTCACCTCCTCCTTAAGTGACCTCACTTCTTCAATAATCTTGGTACAACCTTGACATGTTTTGACAATTGATTAGGCACCGTCAATCTCCTACCCATCCAAATCCTCTTCCTAAAAGTTATCTAAAATGTAGGTAATCGAGCCCTTGTTTGGATCACAGTCAAAGCGCTGAAAATGACCCACATGCCTTCCCTCTTTGGGTTCATTAAAAAACCCCAGTTAATCCATGCCCACCTTAATCATGACCACAGTTCTGGGAATTTCCTTTCGTATAGCCCCTTGTTGAGCCTAAATGATCACCTTTTTCCATATGTTCTTTACTTGGGTCCTTCCCTCTCTTTTTTTTTCTTCTATATACCATTTTGAAAGCAAGGTTGCCTTGCTTCCATTATCATCTTCTCCTTTCTTCCCAAAATATCATTTTCCCTCCTATAGCATTAGGCAATTGGCTCCACCCACTAACCTGGCAGTTTGAAAGTAAGAATGTGTACCAAATTGCAATGACAATTGCGTTTTAAAATGACAAGGTGAGGGAATGTTCTCTCTCTCATTCCCCTATCATACCTAATAAGACAATCAAGTAGCCAAATCTTAAAATGTACCTTCCTAATAACATAATTTTTAATTTTTTTTTTGCTAGGAGTATCTAGACCGTCCTTTCATTCACATTCAAGCCTCACAATTGTGGTATTGAGCATAAAGAGTAACTTGGGTATTTTGTTCCCATTGATAAACCCTCTACATATGGCTAAGAGACAAAGTATGTCAAGCTAAATACATAGCATATAAATTTTGAGACTGGCCTTCCACCCATTGTTGCATATAAACCAACATCTACTAGTATTAATGTTCTTTTACTCCATCTTACCCCAATAACAAGTTAAGGTTATGTAGAGTATACTAACCCATATCCATAGCATTATTAATCCAATTGGAACTAGTGTTTAATTTTGCTTTCCTCCAATATGAGAGTTCTAAATTGGGAGGGATATTGTCAATGTCTCGTCAACATTTAAGACCTTTAATTTCAAGGCCTAGAGATGTCATAGCATTAACTTCCTCATTTTCTTCCCTACGAGAGTTCTTGATTCCAAAAAGATCCAGTACTAGGAGTTTCCAAATGTCTACTAGTATTCAATCCATGGACCAACTGACTTTTACTAGGCCTTTAACCACATCTATAATCAGTTTGGAATCCCCTTCATTTTCCAACACTTTCACTCAAATAGAAATGGTGAATTTGATTTCCCATAGTAGGGCCATCCCTTAGCCTGATTGTTCATGTAACCATCCAAGTTGCCAGTATATTTTATAATCATCATCCTATAATTCAATCTAATGGCACCGCCTGCAGCGACCCTGTTCCTTCTTGCTGGCCCATCAAAGTTTAATTTATGTCATCCCAAGTCTGGTGGTTTCTATTTTGTTTTTCTCCTCAAAATTATGGAATTTTTGAATCTAGCATAGGTATAAGGTTACACCTAATTTCTAGCTATCCCATCTTCAAAGGAAGTCGAAAGGAAGTATGAGTATTTCCAAATATTAATTGAAATGTTATCCTTAAGTGGTTTGTAGAAGGATTGAAAGACTTCATTCACCACATTCTCTACATCCCTAAAGATTCTATTATTTCTTTCCTTCCACAAGCTCCAAGCCAGGTGAGGGGAATTTCCCTCTAGAGTTGTTTAAATAAAGGGTTATCAATGGGTCATTTCCATTCAATGAGTAATTGTTGAATAGTGTTGTTTATTACCCAGGGCATCTCCAATTTCATAATTGTTTTTTGGCACAACTCATGTGCAAACTCACAGTGGATCAGAACATGAGGAATAGATTCTTCCTCCCGTCTAGAGAGCTCACATCTACTCGGTAACTAGAATCCTCTCTTAGTCAAATTATCCTAAGTTAAGATTTTGTTGAGCATGACAACCACCAGAAAAAAAAAACTTTAGGTGTCAGCTGGGGATTCCAAACCTCCTTGCACCATTTTTGTGAAATCCCATTAGGCAATAGCATAGTGTAGACCATTTTAACTAAAAAGTCACCCTTATGATTTTTGCTCCAGATGAATCTATCCTCTAGGAAATAAAATAATTCTAACTTTTAGCAAAATCTCTTGCGACTCTCAAGCTTTGTGAATCAAATTCAGTTGGGATTGATAGCACTCGGTAAGGTCCTTCCAAGATTTCAAAAGTGAAATGTAGTTGGTAACTCTAGTACAAAAACAATGGCTAACAATATTTTGAAGACATTTAAAGTTCAGATTTTCTACTAGGGGTGTCTCTTTGATCCAAGCATCCTCCAAGATTTGGATGGATTTACCATCCTCAATTTTACATTTAAATGTAGACTGCACGAGGCTCCTTCCCTTAAAAATGTTATTCCATATTTTAGATACACTAGGATAAGTGAGGGTGAAAAGATTTCTATTAAATTTCTCAGAGTTGAGATATTTGCACTCATAATTCTACACCAATGAGTTGTGAAGTGCAAGTTTCCACCCTATTTTTTCCATAAGAGCTTTGTTCATGGAGTTAATCTTTTATGCTTAACCCTACGTCTTTCTTAGGCTTACATATTGTATCCTAGTTGACCAATGCCCACCTTTTCTTTTCCTCCATACCAATTCAAATGAATGTTTTTTGAATTCTTTCAAGTTTATCAACCATTATGCCAATAATCTTGAAAAGTGAGAGGAATTATAAGGGCATACCTTGTAAGGATGCGACAAGGAATTGGAGCTTCCCAATACTACTCAATAATTTACCCTTCCCGCTAGCCAAGTTCTTCTATAATCTTTCAATGATAGAATTCCAAAATGTCTGAGATACAAACCAGGAAGTGAAGCACTTTAACAACCTAGAATCATCCTGATTTTTTATAGATCCTCCTAGGTGTTAAATAAATAAAGGTTTATCTTCTCATAATTTATATATTTCCCTGCGACCTTTGTATATTCATTAAAAAAGGTTCTCCATACTCTATATTCAACTATAGAATCCCTTCTAAATAAGACGGTGTCATCTACAAATTATTGAACAACATTGGCAGGAATAGTAGAGGCAACTTTAACACCATGAAGTTTACCCATACTCAAAAGATTCAAAAAATTCCTTCCCAAAACCTCTCCCAGGATAATAAAGAGATAAGGAGAGAGGGAGTCTCCTTGTCTAGGCCCTTTTGCCACACCAAATTGGCCTCTTGGGATTCCATTGAAAATAAATGAGAACTTGAATGTTTCTAAACAAACCCTCACAAGGTTGATCTTATCTAACATTGAAACTAAGCTTCCCCAAGATTTTATAAAGAAAGTCTCATCTTACTCTAACATAGACTTTAGAGGTTTTGAGATTTAAGACCATCCTCGGGATTCTACTTTTTTCCATAGAGTGGATGACCTCGTGCCTAGTGATTGCCACGTAAATAATTTTCCAACCCGTCACATAGTCATTTTGATTATAGTTGATCACGGTCTCAAGACGCGGCTTGATTCTATTCACTAAAACTTTGGTGAAGACCTTGTAAATTGTGTTCCATGAGCTGATAGGTCTAAAATCACCAAGTTTTCTTGGCTCCTATATTTTAGGAATCAAAACAATAAAGGTATTATTGATTTTCTTTAATAGTTTTCTAGTTCTAAAAAAGTCCTTAGTAGCCATAATAACATCAAATTTTACTATTTCTCAAAACTCTTGGAAAAAGGTCGACGAGAAGCCATTTGGGCCTGGGGCCTTATAGGTTCCCATTGAAAATAATGTAGTTTTAAACTCTTCCTCAGTGATCGGGGCTAGAATTTGTTCTTTGTTAGCAGTACTGAGAGTAGTCGGTAAGAACTAAAAAATTTGTTCTTCTATAGCACTATTTATTTCACCATCTTCCTTCTAAGCACTATAAAAATATTTAGTAACCATCACACCTAGTAGAAGGTGCTTTGTGATTTCTTGATTCAAATCATTTTTTAAGCTTTGAATCTTGTTCCTTTTCCTACGTCTGCTTGCATATTTTCAAAAAAATTGAGTTCTAGTCCCCTTCTTTTAACCATTGTAACTTGGAATTTTGCTTCCATTAAATCTCCTCCCTTTTTGAGTTTTCCTTCCATTTTCCTCTTAGGATTTATTCTTCTTTATATTTTTCTTGTGAGTCACCCCCCCTAGCTACCATCTCTTGTATTTCTTTGATTTTTGTATTGATTTCTTTTCTTTGAGCAAAAGATATCCCTAAAGGTGAACTTGTTCTATCCTTTAACAAATTTCCTAATAATCTCTAGCTTTTGGGTTTCCTGAAACATTGCAAAGCCTTGTATTGGAGTACTCCACCAATTTTGTATACAATCCCTAAAGTCGGGGTGAGATGGACACATTATCTCATACTGGAAAGGGAGTGGTTCACGAGGTTTCCTGTCCATCCACTAAAAGGGCATCAGAATGTGTTCAGATACCATTCTTGGAAGTGCCTTAAGTGTGTCATTGTAACCAATGTCCCAATGAGACGAGACCAAGAATCTATCAAATCTCACCTGAATTATGCTATTTCCTTTTCTATTATTTGATGAAGTAAAAGGTCGATTACACAACTCACTATCAAGGAGGCCAAATCTATTAATGAACTCTGCAAGCTATTCCATACTCTCTGAGTGATCTATCACTCCTCCCATTTTAAGAAGGAAATAAAGATGTATTAAAATCTCCTGCAACAATCGAAAATGAGTCTTGTGTGTTCAAGATCATGGAAATTATTTCCCACCAAATCATCTTTCTTCCTAACCACAAATTAGGGGCATGGACATTGATTAAATGCCAAACATTTCTTCCTAAGTCAAAGCTTTCAACCAAATGGTTTGGTGAATAGGAGATCAAATTCCCCTTGATTTTTCTAGGGTCCCACATGGTAAAAGCATCATTCATGATAAAACAATACAATCCACCATCGTATCTGGAAGTGAGATCTTAATTCCTTCTTCGGTTTGTAGGTACTCAGGGAAGGGATAATGTACTACCAGTTTGTGGATTTCTCTGACAAGAACTTTCTTCCAAACACCTGTTTGTCCATCATTTTGTGTATTCCCCAATTCAGGTTTATTCAGAGTCATTGCATTGTTTGGTTCAGTCTCAAGATTAAGAGTTAGATTCACCTCACCCTCTTGTTTGGTCCTAAAATTGGGGCCAGTCTTTCCCTCAACATGGGGTTATGTAATATTTGTTGGACCACCATAAATGAGAGTCTTCAGCATAGGAGCCAGTTATCCTGGCATGGGGTCTTGACCCCACTATCATCGATCGCCATGAGTTGCAAAGATTCAAAATTCAAACCTCGTATGAAGAGCAGGATAATTATTTTTTCACTTAATTTCCATTGTTGATATCTTTATCAAACATGATTATTATGATTGTAGGCTTGGTGGTGCCTTAAATATTATTTTGAGCATCTTTAAGAAGGTTGATGAATTGATGAAACACAACATATTAAAAATCTAAATTATTAATTAGAAAAATTTAGTATAAAGAATGTGTTCATCTTTTTGAAATGAAGAAAATACAATATTTTGTTAAGGATGATTTGGTTAGAATAAAATAATATAAATAAGATATGAAAAAAATTCTTTTAGGTTACTATTGTCACATGGATTTGAACTTGAGAGCTAAGTTCAAAAACTCAACAATCTTGTGCAATATGGGAACATCTTCGAGCCTGTGGGTTGCTCATTGTGGAGATGAACCTATGGATTATGGGTCGGCGCCCCTTCTGATATTCTAAAAAAGATAATTTGACTGGGAAAAGGGATATAAAGCTCTTGCTTTGAATTGAAGAATCTATGCTAACAGGTGATCTACACCGATGGAAAAAACATGATATGCAACTGGTAACTCACAAATCACTCACTAAAGAAATTGTATTATCTCACAACCTAGCCAAACATGCTTTGCAATAAAGATTCTTATGAGAGGTATCATTCTTCTGGGATTAATAAAAAAGAAAAATGGTGTTTTCACTATTTAATAACTGGAATATTAAGCACACTCACAGACCTGCACTATAACATGTTACTTTCTGCATTCAATATTGAAGGAATTTGACAAAATAAAGGCCAAACACAATATTTTGATGAAGTAATTCACAAACAATATCAAAACCCAAAATATTGAGGAAAACCAGCTTCTATTTTGAAAAACCAGGAATCTTTGCTACAAATTGTATGAGCTCAATATAAAATATGCCTATATTTGTAGTAGAAAAACATGACAAGAAAGAAAAAGATAGAGAAAAGAATTACAATCAAAAGCCTTATAGAAAGAGCTTGCAAAAAATCCAAAGTAAACTCCAAGGTAAAGTGGACTCAAATTGAACTAGAACGAGTGGTCCCACTTTGTTTTCTCCTTCAAATTTCCAAACTATCTCCTTGGGTCAAGAAAATCCAAAAATCATTCATAAAATGAGGTGGAACTGCAAGAAACTAGAGTTAAGTGCCCCAAATGTCCCCTAGACTCATGCATAATTCATATAGGCTCTTGAAATGATGTTGAACTATCATAAAATTCATCAAAACTCCTCCATAATGTTTGCAACTCCCCCTTAGACTCCACTACATTCACTTGACTTATTTCTAAAATAAATGTGATTGTTTTGCAAAATAAATATTATTTACTAAGTGGCTTATACCACACCGCCTTAGTAAATAATTTACACTTTGGGATAATGCAATAATAAAAGCATAAATAATATAATACCATTGAGGGTATTAGTTGGAGGGAAAAAATAATTTTTAAACAAAGGAAGATTTAAACCAAGGCAAAAGCCTTTTGATCGATGATATTAGGGTAAAAACCCTAACACACAACATAACACTTAATTTTTCTTTTCATTCTCTCACTTCTGGTCTCTGTCGCCAAGGGTGATGCTTAGGGTTTACTGGGTTTCTAATGGTTTCTTGAGGTCTTTTATGGAGGTTTATTGTGCAGTTCGTGACTTCTACAGGTAAGTTTTGTGATTTGTAGATAATTTTTTCCCTTGAGCTACATTTGTATAAAGAAATATCTGAAGTGTTTCATTTTTGTATCTCTTGATGCTTTACTCGGGTTCTATAAACAAAAATGTTAGAAACGATTTTCTTTTTCTATGTTTTTCATGCTCCATGGCTCTATTTTTGTAAAGCAACTCGATTGCCAGTCATTTACCTTTGTATATTTCATGCTCTAAAATCTAAAGCTGTCTATTTTTTCCCTAACTAGAAGAAATAGAAATCATATTTTGTGGGTTTTGTTGTACTCTTGCAAGTCATGGCTTATTATTTGATACCCTTGTATTTTTATTGGCTCTGCTGCTAGAATGAGGGTTTTGTGTTCATTCTCCCTTCACTTGCACTATTCACTTGATTCTTTATGCAGTTGTTCTTAAGGAAAAGATGCATCTGTGCCATTTATGATTGTCATGAAATCTCTTCTATTAGAACATTGACAGGGAACATGCTTGTAATTACTATCATTGTCATATTATTCTTAATAAAACACTACTCTCATGATGAACTTCCATGTCTTATCTTCCTCATGCAACTTCATGAATGCTTTGTTTTTAACCCCAATGACTTCATCTTATTTTTCACTGTGGACTATGCTTGCATTTACCTAACCCTAGGTTTTGTGGAATAAAAAACACTATGAATGCCTTTTATACCTGTTCTATGGCACTGTCCACTTGATTTTTTTTAATCTTGTAACCATTCATGGAAAATATGATAACCCTGTTTGATGGATGTCTCTTCACTCCAATAATAGTGGTTTTTACTTCTCTTTGATGCATGTAACCCTTTCATGACAACAATCCATGACAAACCAATCA
>MU225327.1:1302932-1314479 GCA_018584345.1 Thuja plicata | reverse complement strand
ATTAACATTGAAGATCACTATGCATGATGTTAAAATATATCTACTTTTGACATATGACAACTAGTGTGATTTGATACTTTATTTGTGTCATTTCTTATTGGTATCCATCACATGTACTAGTATGTTCAAACAACATTGTTTTCTTTTGCAATGGTAACTCCTAAATCACTATTAACAACATTGATATTCTATGTTCTTCTTCTAGCACTGTTCTATATAATAGTCACCTTGACCTTATACCGTTGTGCTCATGTAATTACTACTGGCCTTTTCAATATTTGACATTTGTTCCTCTTGAAACATCTAATGATTGGTTTGAGGAAACTGTTATATCCATGTATTGTAACTACAAAGCTTTGGCTTGATCATGGTATCTTTGTCCTTTGATATCTTTTCCATGATGATTGTAGTTGGAACTCACCTTGTAAATGTTCTTTGTTTTCCTTCAACATTTTGAAACAATCCTTCATTGTTTTTTCTCTTGATTTTCTCACTATTTGGATAATATTTCCTATTCCTGGACATTCATGACTATATTTATGTTGCTACAACACTTTTGCATCCATGATGCTTGTTTTATGCATTCAAGATCTCTGACTGTGCCTATCCTTTTAAACCTGATATCATTAACATATACATGACTTATCCCTCAAGATGGTGATATTTTGTTTATCAATGGACTTGACTCCATGACAATTCCTGTTCGGCTCCCCATCTTATTTGTAGCCCTCTAGCTGCCTTTGTGTCTCCATGTTGTCCTTATGCTTGTGACTACAGTATCCTATATATTCATGACCATTGTGCACATGGTTTCACCTTATCAGTGTGACGATGATTATCTCCTCACTTCCAACATCGTCACGTCATTGTAATCTCATTAGGCAGATACCTATTACATAAAAGAGACATCAATTCACTATTACAAGTGATATGTACATTCTTGATTGAACTACTATAGCATGGTGTCGATGGATTGCACACGTACCTCTATTAAAACACTAAATTTCAAAGACAACATGTTGGGATCAACCCTTGCGGGAGCCTATTTTTTCCCACATGTTGTGAAGTCTATGATATTAACTTAAAATATTTAATAATGAGCATGATAGATGTACTTGCACAATGAACAAAAATGTTAGATAAAAAAATTAATTTCTAATTTATTATTTAATTTTCCTTTCTGAATTAAGACATTATGAGAGTTAAATATGCTTTTACTGATTTTTCGCATGGATTGATGAGGATCCCTGAGCTCTAACCCCTCTTCTCTCTCTTCGTGTAGAAAAACCTAGACATGACCAAGCAACTTCCGAAGCAAGGAGCTAAAGATTCAACCATACAACCATGGGAGTTGTTATTCTAGGCGATGACGGGTCCCCTCATCCTTTTATATGTCAATTTTGTATATGCATATTTAATTTTCATAGTGTGCAAATTTAGTCATTCTCACAATTTGTGTGGAAAGTATTCTTTTGACATTTAAAATCATGAATAAAAAAAGAAATCTTTTATATGCAAATTTGTGTATCCTTCTCTTTTTGTAAACACTTGCGTAAATCTGATGTTCATTTAATAACATTTCCTTTTTCAATAATGAAGACTTAACATAAATAAATGTAAACCTTTCACCTTTACTTGCACACGATGCTCCAACTCTACCTGATTGAGATGAAAGCGAAAATAGGTAACAATTACATTGAATGAATTTTTGGAAAAGAGTTATTTTCATAATGTGTTGATTTAGTGGTGGTGTTATTGTTGTGACTACCAAATTTCAAGCTATTGTGATTTCAGGGTAGTGCCTTTGTAGATCCAATGTGCTCGCAAGTTTGAGTCTTAACATTGTTAATTGGGGATGAGGTTCCTCATTTATGACCTCATTTAATTATAGCTTTGAGTCAAAAGTGTTCCTTGTGGTATCGGAGGCAAATTCGTGCCAACATCATTGGTCAATTAAAAAAGTTCACTCACCATTTAAAAAAACTTATTGTTGGAAAAGATTGTTAAATTTAATGTGTCATCGTAGTTAAAAAATGTAACCAATAATCAATGTATTGACTACTTGTGTGTGTGTGTGTGTGTGTGTGTGTGTATATATATATATATCATTCTAAAAAGTTATCACCCATAATTGGATGTCTTTTAGGACCTATTAGACCCTATTTTGGTGATTCTGAGGTCTGTATGCTCGTTATGTTTGATTTTGGAGGTCTGCATTTATGATTTTCCCGCATTTCCTCAATTTTCCCGACATCCTAGGCTTATTCCACCTAGGAAAAGTTGACCTATCGACTTATTCCCAAGGGGTACATGTCAAGATTTTGAATTTTTCCCTAGGGTACAAGTCAGTTCTTGACTTGTCCCAGGGTTTTTGGGATGAGATCTGGCTCCGTTCCCAATGATGGGGTCTTTCTCCAAGGTCTTATTTTGTGCTTGGTCTGGAATAAATTTGAATCCATAAATGAGTATAAAATGGGTCTCTCTCCTCTCATTTTTGAATCCTTTAGCAATCCATCAATCCAGTGCAAACAATATCATATCTAAGGACACGTTAATCAAGCATTCACGTTGTGGAATTGAGGATTTGGATTAAATATTTGAAGGAAAGTGTCCAATTCAAGATCTCTAAGTCTATTTTTTCAAGATCCATTCAAGAAAAGGAAATCTTCTCAATTTGATGCAAGTTTCTCTCCCACGATGGCCAAGTAGATAAATTCACAAGTCAAGCAAGAAGATCCTTCTTTCTCTCTCCTTCTCTAAGTGGTTATCAAGCATACATACATTCATGATCTAAGAGTGGCAATCATAGATCTATGCATTAGTGAGGGCATCCTTGATTCCTATTCCAAGCATATTAAAATCATCTTCATGGGTTTGACAGATCCCAATATCCATCAATAAGGATTTTACATACAAGGTGAATCAATCATTTACCTTTTTACTTTACATGCTTCTTTTCTTTATCCAATTTCAAGGTTAATTCCTAAATATAGGTTTGACCAAGGAAAACCCCTTTCCATAACCATTTTCCATTTTTTGTGCATAGGAACAGGTTTTGAGACTTGCAGATCTGGATCTGAAAAGTACAGGTGCAGAAATAGAAACCTGAAAAGTTTTATCAGATTTGGAGCTAGTGGGAACAATTTGACTTCTTGACTTGTTTCTAGGTACAAGTCGACTTCTTGATTTGTTCTTGAGTACAAGTCGACTTCTTGACTTATCCCTGCACTTTTTGGCTAAAAATTACATAACAGATAGATACAAGTCTCAGAGTTCCAGTTCTGGAGTTGCAACAGGATCCAACATTTCGGCGACAGTCAAATTTGGGTTTGAAGTTCATATTTCCCCTTTTTTATTCAAGGTGCAAACATCCTTCATCCTTTCTGGCATTTACTTTCATAGATCAAATTTTCTTTATCTTGCTTTATCATATCATTATAATATCTTACCCCTTAAAGGAATAGCAAATCCCCTTTTGGTTTAAATCTTGCATTAACACCCTTATCCCTTTGGTTGTGCTAATCATATTTTCACTTAAGGGTTTGGTTTCTATTCCTAATGTATCCTAGATCTTGGTGAGTGATATACATATTAGCATTGCTCACCATTTTCTTCTATACAATTTGCTGAACCCGACACATTACATTTCCATTTTGATTTGGTGTCTAGATCTCTTTGTCTGCATTATATTTAATCATAGCTTTATTGTATGCATCTAGAATTTTTCTCCTTTTGATGGTTAGATACTCTTTGTTTAGATCTATTTATGCACTATATTGTTTGAATTTAGATGTCTTTCCTTTCAAAATCTAAAATTGGGTTAGATCTACATTGATTTATGATTTTTATGATATTAAATCCCCTAGTTTCAATTCAATTAACATATCTTCTTTTTCATTTTGTGCATTTGTTTTATTACATTAAGTCCTACATATAGCATTCTTGTTAGGAGAAGTCGTATACTTATGGGTTCCTTTGATCCTAAGTCCTCTTTCCTTCTTAGGAATCTTGATGAGACCAACACGCATAATAATGATCTTCCTCCACCTCTTGAGAACAACTCTTCCCATTGTTCTCATGATGAAGATGAGGCTTTGGGAGTTTCTCCCACATAAATCCAAAAACTTTCTAATGACAGATTTTTTTTAACAATGGATAGGTCAAGAAAACTCTAATTCTGAAAGTATGGCCTTGCTTGGTGGTCTGAAAAAATGCATTCTTAATGATGACCATGGCATTGATTTCCTCCATGTTATTTCTCAAATTGTTCACAATAATGTCAAGCCTATCCAAGAAGTTTCTGAAGAAATTGGTTATACTCAACCTCCTATTAGTGTTGAGATTTGCAATCATTTTCCTACCACACTTCTTTGTGTCTCTACCTATGCTCCACCTATTATAACAACATCCTATCAAAATTACAGTCCTACCCATGTGAGAATTCCTAACCCTATTGCTCCTTCTATCCCTTCAAGTGTGTCATGTATTTCATTTCCTTCATCCATGCCCACTTACCATAGTGTCCCTTTTCCATATTCAACCATTCCAACAATTCCCAACAATGTTCCAAACATTTCTCCTCCTACCAACCTTCATATTTATTCTACCATTAATAGCCTACCTCAAACTATGTCTTCTTTGCAACAACAAATTGCTTCAATGACTCAATCCCAATATTCCACACCTACTTGTGAAATGGCTAGTCCTTTGTCTTTGGATATTATCTATGATGTTATCCCGCAATATATGAAGATTCCTCACCTTGAGACTTATAATGGTAAGGGTGATCCTTTGACTCATGTTAAAACATTTCAAACCTTATGTAGTGATTTTTCTCTTAACCAAAGGTTCATGGCCAATTTTTTTACTATAACCTTTCGAGACAAGCCTTGCAATGGTATTGTTCTTTGCCTCCTTATCCTATTGATTCATTTCAAAAGCTTTCCAATGCTTTCATTGAAATTTTTTAAAACAACATTGGTCTTAAAATTTGTTTTACTGAAGGTGTTAAAGAAAAGGTGATTGATTTCATTGGAAGATTTAAACATTTGTATGCTCAAATTTATTATCTTGTGCCTGATATTAATGTTCCATGTATTTTAATTGCTAATTTACAAAAAGACATTAGAGATAAGATTCTACTTTCTGAATTTTCTTCTTTTACTCAATTGTTTGTAGTGCTTCATAACTATCAAATTCAAGTGAGCCAGTTTGAGAGCACCACTCCAATGGCTCATATTGATAAGAGTGATGCCACATCCAACAATTTCAACAAGTTTCAGAAACCATAGAACTTCATTAAAATCAATGATTCATCCAACAATGTTGATGAGAAAGTGGCAAAAACATCCAAAGGTGTGGCTCCTTTGTAATCTATTTTCAAAACTGCTCATAATTTTATTCATCATTCTGATCTTTGCATAATGTGATGTTGAATTTGATTAACACTAATGTGTTAACACTTCCTCATATCAAACTAACTGAGACTTCCAAACCTTTTCCCAAACACTTTGATCAGAAATCTTTTTGTCATTACTATCGTCAACCTGGCCATGATACTGAAAAGTGTTTCCTCTTGGAAACTGTTATCCATGACCTTATTGATTCTAATGCTATATATGTTGAAGGTGTCAATGATCAAGGAAACAAATCATTAGCACCCACCAATGAAAATTTGCAAATTTACACCAATCCTTTTTTAGAATCATTCAACCAATACCATCGACCTTATCCACCCTTCTTCTTCTTCTTCTCCTTCCATTGACTACAATGACACAACCGATGAACCTAAACATGTTTTTAAGCCTTTTTGATCAAACTAAACATAAACCTTCATCTGAACTTGGCATTACCTTTTACTCTACCGATAAAATTAAAGAACCCAATGGTCCTCTCTATATTGTCTCAAAGGTTAGTGGTATTCATTATCGTGGTGTCCTTGTTGATCCTACTTGCATGGAGAATGTGATAACTGAAGAAAACCTTTTTAGTAGAAAATTACAACATGATGTTATGATCCAAAATTGCATTGGATTCCTTTATCCTTCCCATGGTTTTATTTCATTTCTTGTTGAGGTTGGTGGTAAAACTATAGATGTTACATTTACTATGATACCAACTTCTGATCAATTTCAAGTCAAACCTGGTTTTCCTTGACTTACCTCCATGAAATTCATAGCTTCTCCTATTCATAAATGTCTTGAATTTCCTTATAATGGAGAGATCATGTCTGTTAACCATAGTCTTTAGCAACCTTCAGTGCCTCAAGACTCAGTTGACCTTGATTTATTTTGGCCTTCTATGCCTCAACCAGCTCAACCTCACCCTGATAATATCTTATGCTCTTATCAAGTTTACAAAGTCTAAAGAGTTGTGAACTTAGAAAAAAGAGTATTCCATCTCCTTTCCCTAGACATGGACTTATACCTACACCTCCTACACTTCCTATATGTTCTTTTTCTCCACCTTCTATTGCTTATACACATTCTCCTCCAGTCATCTCTCAACCTAGTGTGGTTCCTTCCATTCTTCCTCCCAAGGAAGAAAAGGTCTCGATGTTGATTGAACCAAACCCAATTTCAAAAAAAACCAAATACAACCATCATGCTCTTGATCATCGCCGTAAGTGTCTTGCTAGATCCTTCCAACGTGCTTCTCAAAAAATTTATTCACTTGATACACCTACTAATGCCTTGCTTCCCTTTACCAACCCATGCTCGAGCTTAAGAAGGACATTAATTTGAAAAAGATAAAATTAACAAAACATAATAATTCTATTCTTATCTTTGATTCTATTCAATTGATTTGGATGAATAAGACACTCTCGATGATTATGTTCTTGATGTTAAAAATTATATTCATGCTAGTGATTCTAATGACATGTATGAGACTATTGATCTTGATCATGATTTACCAGCTATGCTTTCACAACATTTATTGATCACTCCTAGTGACAAACAAAGCGACATATTTTCACAGGACAATCCTTGTTTGGAACTGGTTATTGTTCCATCTTTCATGCTTTATGTTGCTCCTGTTGTGAGTTTCCCACCTTCCCAAAACATTATAGACCAATTTGGGGGGCAAGTGATACGCTTGACTAGCTCCTCTGGTGTGGTGAATTCTTTGTAGTTGACTATTTTTCGTGATGTGTTTCCCCTGTGATGTGATTCTTGCTATATTTTTTTGTGTATATTTCTTTAAACGACCCTTGTTTCTCCATTGGCGCAAGGTGATAAAGGAATCAACCTTTCATATAATTCTTCTATATTTATCTCTCTTCTTCTATATGTTGTTTCATGTTATGTTGTACATCTGATATTGTTTGTAAATGTGCCTTTGTGTTTTCTACTTGGGGATGATCCAAAGTGGTAGTCACCTATTCCTTTTGGATCTCTGCGATGCTAGCTCAAAAAGACTCTTCTTTGTAACTCTTACGTGTCATTCTTAAATTATACTTGTAATTCTGCTATCTTTTCTGGATGATGAAAATTCATTTTGACATAATTCTGATATACATGAGTTATCATATGACCTACTGACCCTAAAGTTAGTAGATCCCTTTTGTGCTCTTTTTTTTATATGCTTATTTCCCTTGATTTTTTCCTATTTGGGGGCATCTCAGAGTGTAAACATTTTTTGCAGATGCATGTACGCTCTGTTAAAGATATTGCTCTTTTTAAGATGTTTTCAATTTCTTTAACGTGGGGGCATACACTTCACTCCGTGTTTCACATTTTGCACACATGCACTCTCTTTTTCGGATGACCAAGGAGGAAATATTTTCCTTGGATCTCTTAATGGAAACAACCTTTCCTTAAGGAATGATCCTTCTCCTTGAATACCTAAGGATACAATACTTTTCTTAGGCTTAATCATTTTGTTGTTGGATCCCTTAACAAAAACAACATTTCCTTAAGGACAGATCCTTCCTCTTTGATCCCTACGGAAACTACCTTTCCTTAGGCCTGATCATTTTTTCCTTTGATCCCTTGGGACACATGCTTTCCTTAGGAATAATCATTCCTTTTCCAAATCCCTAAGAAAACAATTTTTTCTTAGGCCTGATCCTTTTTGATGGATTGACTAGCATAACACAATTTTCTAGACCTTTCAACGCCATGTTTTGAAGCGCTTTCTTTTGTGTGGTTCCAATAAGACAAACTCTTATTGGGCTAGTAATCACACCCCTTTCTCTTTCCTTCTCTTTTTTTTTCAAGCGACGTCTCTCTTATCTTAGTTTCAGATTTGATGAAGACTTGAGTCACTTGGGGGCTTGATGTTTATTTGTCTCATTGACCTTAATGAGATCATCCTTTGCATTCAATCTACTTTACTGTGAACATGAGTTTGTCTCACACTCCTACTAAAGTGGGGGCTAAATGTATCATCCTAAAAATTTATCACCCATAATTGGATGTCTTTTAGGACCTATTAGAACCCATTTTGGTGATTATGAGGTCTGTATGTCCGTTATGCTTGATCCTGGAGGTCTGCATTTATGATTTTCTTGCATTTCCTCACTTTTCCCGACATCCTAAGCTTATTCTACCTAGGACAAGCCAACTTCTCAACTTGTTCCCAGGGGGTAAAATTCAAGATCTCAACTTGTACCCTGGGGTACAAGTCATCTCTTGACTTGTCCCTAGGTTTTTGAGCCCAGATCTAGCTCCGGGCCCAATGTAGGGGTCTTTCCCCAAGGTCTTATTTTATGGCCAACTTGGATCAAATGTGAATCTTGAAATGAGTATAAAAGGGTTTTCTCTCCTCTCAATTTGGAATCCTTTATAAATCCATCAATCAAGTGCAAATAATATCATACCTAAGTACAAGCTAATCAAGCATTCAAACAATCAAGCATTAAAGTTGTGCAATAGAGGATTTGGATTCAAGATTTGAAGGCAAACATCCAATTCAAGATATTCAAGTCTCCATTTATTCAAGATCCACTCAAGAAAAGGAAATATTCTCAATTGATGCAAGTTTCTCTTCCACGATGGCCAAGTAGAGGAATTCACAAGTCAAGCAAGAAGATACTTTCATCCTTCTTTCGCTCTCCTTCTCCAAGTGGTTATCAAGCATACATACATTTATGATCTAGGAATGGAAATCATAGATCTATGCATTTGTGAGGGAATCCTTTATTCCTATTCCAATAATATTACAAGCATCTTCATAGGTTTGACAGATCTCAATATCCATCCATGAGGGTTTTATATACAAGGTGAATTAATCATTTACCTATTTACTTTACATGCTTCTTTCATTTATGCAATTTCAAGGTTAATTCCTAAACATGGGTTTGACTAAGGAAACCCCTTTCCACAACCATTTTCCATTTTTTTGTGCACAAGAATAGGTTTAAGGACTTGTAGATCTAGATTTGAAAAGTGCAGGTGCAGACACAGAAACCCAAAAAATTTCATCAGATTTGGGGCTACTGGGAACAAGTCAACTTCTCGACTTGATCCTGGGTACAAGTCAACGTCTCGACTTGTCCATGCAATTTTTGACTAAAAATTGCAGAGTAGATAGATATAGGTCTCAAAGTTTCAGTTTTGGAGTTGCAACAAGATCCAACATTCAGACGACAGTCAAATTCGGGCCTGAAGTTCATATTTCCCCTTTCTTATTCAAGCTGCACACATCCTTCATCCTTTCTTGCATTTACTTTCATAAATTATATTTTCTATATCTTTCTTTATCATATCATAATCATATACCCCTTAAAGGAATACCAAATCCCCCTTTGGTTTAGATCTTGCATTAGCACCATAATCCCTTTGGTTGTGTTGAACATATTTCCACTTAAGAGTTGGGTTTGTATTCCTAATATATCGTAGATCTTGGTGAGTGATCTATATCTTAGCATTGCTCACCATTTTCTCTCTCTCTCTATATATATATATATATATATATATTATTGGTGATATTTTAACCTATGAGCATGGTAACTCGATAGGGGTGTAGAGCCCACGAGCACACCAACCCAGCGAAGGTGGGCCCAAACAGACATTAACACGATTTATTTGGGCCAAGTGGGGATTTGAACTATGGTTGCACCATTAACAATGCAACCACCTAACCATTACATCACAAGATTCTCCCTGACTACTTATAGATTTTTAATGCATACTATTTTTTTTAACATATTTGGATGTAGTTCAAAAATATAGAAAGATCATGAATATCATTACACACATGTATGAGGGAAGTATGTTTGATGTTTATAGATATTGGATTTAATGTATTTGTAACGCCCTGCCAGTGAACTTAAGAGAACTGACCATCTAATCTCTAAAGATTAAGACAAAAAAAATTTTGAACTATTACAATGCACATTTTAAAAATAACCGATACACATATGCTCACAAAACATGAATGCAACATAACTGAGATTTCCTAGTCCTCACAGATTCCCTAACACTTCTACTCAAATAACATTAATTAATATGACTACATTTAAGAGTTTCATAATGAGTTACAAGTCTAACATATTTATAACCCTTCAAAATAAATGACTACTGTGTGATGAACACGTTTCAATGAGTAGTCACCAACATTTAATTTACCAACACAATCCATTCTTCATAACTAACTAATGGAATTCATAACATCTATAAAGCATCTTATAAATTTAGTTTCATATAGACATTAGGGTAAACAATATCATGCATTATCACATACCCTACCACCTAGATGTAAATTGTACTAGATATATTTTAAGACACCAACTAGAGTGTTCCTAACTCATTCTTAATATCAATGATAAGTTAGCAATATGTGAATCAATTTATTGAGTTACTATCACAGGTTACACTGAACCAAAAGTGTATTGTACTTTTTTTTTTTATAAACTTATCTTAATATTTGGCATCTTCTTTCACGATTATACAACTATTCCACCATTGTAATTCCATTATCATTTATCATTCCTATAGACCTTATCTAACAATAACATTTATCTTTGAAATAAACAAAAGTTCATTCATAAACCAATCATTTCATAATATTCCTTTATGGTCAATTATATAAGAGAACGTACTTATCATATCAATATAAGCTAGGTCCTTATTCATAAAACAAGAAAGAACTATAAGAATAACTTTTCATTCAAGAGACCGCTTACTTTATTACAATATAGCATTAGAGGGAAACAAATGACAAATTCCACATTATTTTAATATTTGTGACATATACAAGTAAGAGAATAAATTTTCCCTTCATTTCACCAAGAAATACCCATTCCCATTACATTGATTCACCCTTCATTTACATTTCATTACATTACCCAACAAGGGATTTCAATAAATAAATACATCAGAATTACAATTCAGTGAAGTACATGATGCAGAAGTAGAATCTTTGACAGTTTCCAAGCATGAATCCAAAGGCAAAGTCATCCATGCAACCATGAATAGTACCTCGATAAGATTAACCACCCAACCACATGGAACCGTGTAGTTCCACTCCCCCGTGCTAGGAGATAGAACCAAGGTCCACACAAGGCCCTAAGCAATCTAAGGCTTCACAAAACAATAACTTAAA
>MU225327.1:1270310-1289169 GCA_018584345.1 Thuja plicata | reverse complement strand
TTAATTATAAAACAAGGGTCAAATTGAATCCATAATATGATCCATCAGGTGATTTGGGTTAATCCCTAATTAATAGTTATCATCACAAGCATTAATTAAATCATACAAGAATGTTAATTATGATTAGGTAAAGCATAAAAAGAACCTAATCTTTATGGAAACTTTGAACAACATATATACACCATCCAAAACATAGTCATAAAAAGTATCTTAATCAACTTAATTCATCCCAGTGTACTCAAACCATCAAAAAGGAAGTTCCTTACACAACAAACATATCAAATTGTTTCGTAACACGATGTTCCTAAAATATCATGAACACATAGTTGGCATCACTACTCAAAGAGAAATATACATCAAACACTTACATGGAGATGAGATAGATTGGACTACTAACTTCAATCAGAATCATTAGTAGCGAACAAAAGTCTCAAACTTCCAACAAGAAAAATCAAGTTTTGTGAGGATTGGAGGGGCATTACAGTATTTGACAGATTTTAGATTGGTGATGAGATGACCAAGGAGATACTTCAACATGGAATTACTGATGTTATAGGGTAAGACATGTTTGTTCCTACTTTGTTGGGTAAGACAACTTTGCTCATGCTTTGTGTCCTATGGTTTTTTACAAATAGTACTTAGAGAACATCCTTGAAGGCAATATTGGTTTATTGGTGTTTAGATTATGATGGGTTGGATTGCAAAGGCTTAGATGATGAAGAATTGTAATAGGAGGTGGAGGTTGTAAAACACTTAAAGTAAGAGGAGGAATGGGGATATGGATAGATGATGAAGGCCATATATTAAGTATGGGTTTTCGTAAGGTAGAGAAAATAAAACCAAAAAAATATGCATTTAAGGGTGGTGCACTAGTTGATTCTTTCCCTATATATAAATTATGGGTGATGCTTGGAGGCAAGGGTTTGTAGTAATCTTTCTAAAGGAAATAGAATCTAAGGATAAAGCAATTCATCTTGATCCATACAAAAAATTATTAATACCATAAGGATTATATTCTTTTTGATTGATAAAGCTAGCATCATTGTCACCAAAGAAGGAACTTTTAGATTGAAGAGTGACTCGTCAAAATAAAATAGAGCCATGATTTTTTACATTTGGATCAAGATAATTGGGTATTTAGATTTAATATTAGTTTTTATATTGAATGATTTTATTCTTTTCTTTCTATGCTCAAAATTTGAATAGATTTATATTTTCAGGTTGGAAGGGTTATCTAGGAGGTGGGTAAGGTTAGTTGAAGTTGATTCGGGAGGATGGACAAGGATCGTAGGATGATTGAATTTGACTAGATTTGTATACTTAGGATAGTTAAGGTTCCCAAGTAAGCTTAATTAGGGAATTGGATGGTCAATTAAAGGGTCTTGATCTTTAATTATGGTTTTAATTTAAATATGATTGGGTTAGACAATGATTCATTGAAGATTGACGTGATTTAAGACAAGAGACACAAGTGTCAAAGTTCCTGCCTATTGTGTAATGTTTTTAGGGGTAAGATATGGTGAAATGAAAATGTGTTTAAGGTAGTGTGGACAAATTGTGTCACACTAATCATGTAGAAATAAGAAGACATATTTTGGCACCAAAAGAAAACAATGTCAATTGAATATTTGAACAATATCTTGAACAAAAGTTCATTATCTTCCCAATTAATTGCAACTTATGAAAGAATTTATGGGGAAATCTTAAATAATGTGAATTGAAAAAGGATCAGTTGTGTGTGAAGGGAGGTTTTAAATTTTCTAAGCTACATTGAAATCTTAAAACCCCAAACCATTTCCTAATATTTATTTTCAATTTTTATGTACTGCTCCAAAAAGGAATCCAAAAGCACCAAATCAATTTTGTAGAAATTCAAAAGTCAAAAGATGCACACTTATTTTTCCTATTTATGTAAATCCCCAAGTCTAGAGTTTGAATACTTACTCTAGAATTATAGAGTTGTGATTTTGAGTATGAACAAATTTCTAAGGATGGAAACCTTGATGGGATGCAAGAATTGAAAGACTAAAATGAAAAGGAAAACAAAAAATAAACTTTTAGATAAGAATATTAATCAAATCATTTTCTCATAAGTCTAAGACAAACAACATAACATGAACATTGGGAATATATTATAAAATTTAAATTATTATAAAAATAGAATAAATCTAAATGAATTTTTTTTTTAAAAAAAAATGCATTTAGCTAAAACATTATAATAGATGATATAATATGACGGGACATAGTACATAAATGTCTATGAACTTCAAATGAGTGCTTTCAAATCAGTAGTCTTGTCTATGTCATTTTGGTTCTCGATTTTGAAGTTATACATTCGATATTATAAATGAAAATATGATCTTCTATTCCTATATAAAAAGTAACTTTAATGCTTAACAATTTACACGAGAAAAATATAATGTTTGTCTTGTATAAAATACCAATTTAATAACTACAGTAAATGATTGAACATATCATTTGAAAATATGAAAAATGACCTATAGATTTCTAATGATACATGTGGCATAGAATAAACAAACATATTTGCATACGACCACAAATTTTGTCTATTCTAATCGCACAATCT
The DNA here is from genome assembly GCA_018584345.1 of Thuja plicata. Lineage (NCBI taxonomy): Eukaryota > Viridiplantae > Streptophyta > Pinopsida > Cupressales > Cupressaceae > Thuja > Thuja plicata. Next base: position 1,286,582 of record MU225327.1, on the reverse strand, counting down.
AATAATTCGAAAATAGTTATAATATTGAAGAAAAACATGAATTGCAATGAACCATTAATTTTTATATAATCCATTCAAATATTTTATTATTTAATTATAATTTCATTGTAACTAATATCAACTATATACATAAATGTTTCTTGAAATTTGTTCGAGAAATTTTGAGTTAGTAAAATTTAATGATACAAATAATAAAATCAAATTAGCCAATATCTGGACCACAACCATCACTGGTCCATCGGTGACATAGGAAGAAAAGGGTAAATTGCAGTTACATGTGCAAGTTACAAATAATTCAGTTAACTTATTTTCAAAATTCGAAATTGACTGGCATAGGCGATCATTCCATTTCAAAGAAGCCCTCACCATCACTAATCGACGAGCTCTACAAGCCTCTAGCAGATTCTTATCAACATGGTATCGTTGGTCAATGTAAATGCGTACAAACCATAAAATATAAATTAACCTTGTTTATTTATCCACGCGTCCACAACCGTTGTCCATGTCATTAATGTTATGCATCGTCCAATGCATTATGCCACCTGCATATTATTAGTCTCTTGCAATAATAATATTTGTTAGTGTTGTTAAGATGAGATGGCTAGTTTTATTTTTGTTCGACATGACATTGTGGCAAGGAGATTACTTTCTCTACTCTACCATGCATTGCTAGAGCCAGGTGGCATCTCCCGCCTATGAGGATTAATTATTTGTGAAGTGTTCTCCACGTGACAAGCCCTAGTTGCGGCGAAGTCTACTATTTTTTCAATTGCAATGGATTTTATGAGGCTTACACATTTTTTTGTGAAAAATATAGGGTCATTTTTATAACTAATCCTAGAGGATATTTTATTTATTAGTTATCTTTAGTAGTTTATATTTATAACAATTTGGTAGTTTTCTTTCAACTGTCTCAATTTTTCATTTTTTAATAATATTATTCTGTGTCTGTGTGTGCAATTTTATTTGTATTATTTTCTTTCGTATAGTATAGAATACAAAAAAAGATTTTAGATTGAACAATATATTCCAATGCATTCTTTAATTTCAATTGTTGGAATAGTTCTTTCTGGGAAAGAGAATTATCATGAATGGTTTCGAAAAGTTAAAAATACTCTTATTTTTAATGATTTGTGGGATGATATTTCTGAAAGCAAAGATGATAGTGCAGGAGAGCCACAACAACCTATAGATGAAAAAGAACTTGTCATCTGGAAGAGTAAAGATAAAAAGGCTTTTGCGTTGATTACTGCCTCAATTACTGAAGATGTAAGTAGACATATAATCTCTTATAAAAATTCATTTGCAGCATTAGAGAAACTCAAATATCTATATGATTCTCATTCAAAACTTGAAATCATTCAATTGTTAATGAAGTTATTCAATTTAGAGTTGAAAGGTAATGATCCAATGAAGTTGGCTTCTGAAATTAGAGCATTCTTTCATGATATTGAAGCTACGGGTGTAAAAGTTGATCTTCAACTCACTGCTTTTGTTAAAGCTCTTTATCCTATCTATTCACACTATCTTGAGTCTCTTCAAGCTAGTGAGAAAATGAAGGATATAACATTTGATAAACTTGTGTAAAAAATAGTAGAGAGAGAAAAAGCCTTTGGGAAGAAGGCATCAATTTCAAATGCTGAGACTTTATGTCTTGCAAAACAGGGGCAGACATCTAAAGATGAATTTTCTAGACAAGACACTAGCAATAGAGGTCGTGTGAGAAGACAATCTAGTGGCAGAGGTGGCAGACAACATTCTCAGTCACAACACTAGAACAAAGATTATCAATACAGAGACATCCAATCGAGAGACAAGCAATCCATGCAGTGCTATAGATGTGGAAAAATGGGTCATAGTTCCAACCGTTGTCTAACTCCTTGGGAGAATATTTGTGATAAGAAGGAGAAACCACCAGACAAAGGCAACCCTGTTGAATCTTCACACTATGTTTTAGCACATTGTAATGTTGGGATTGAAGAATTTTTTAGTACTTCATATTTTTCTTTGAATGATACTTGGTTGTTAGATACTGGAGCCACATGCCATATGGTATTAAGAAGAGATTTTTTTGAGACATTCAATGATCAAGTGGATGGTTTAGTATATTTTGCTGACAAATCTGAATTACAACATTTAGGGATTGGTTATGTTAGACTTAAATTACCAGGTCTTGCTGATTACATACTTTCTATGTTCTTTATCTTCCACAATTGAAGAGAAATTTGATATCCCTTGTGAATATTAGATAGCAAGGTCATTCGATGCATATGTTTGATGGCGTCATTGAGATTAGATGATATGCTGATTCTGTGATTGTTATGACCAGGGTAGAAGTTGGAACACTTTTACATTTGAAAGTTACTTCATCAAATTCCCAGAATACTGCAAATTTCTCTCAGCATAATGGTAACTTGTCTTCTAGTTTGTTATGACATGCAAGATTTGGTCACATTAGCTGTGATAGTCTCAAGATCATGAAACAAAAAGGATTTCAAGGGCTTTCCACTATTCTGAAACAAATTTCTCCGTGTGATGCTTGCATTTTAGGCAAACACAGTAAACAACCTTTTCATGATTCTATGTTTCGAGCTTCTAGAAAGCTAGCTCTCATTCACTCATTTTTGTGTGGGCCTATACCTATTCCATCAGCAAATGGAAATAAATATATAATGAATTTTATTGATGACTATACTAGGATGTGTTGGGTTTTTTCATTTGTGGATACATAATGAAACTCAACTCAATATTGGAGCTCTTAGAAGTGTTAATGGTGGAGAGTACACTTCTAAAGATTTTGAAAAATATCTATAGGACAATGGTATAAAGCATCAAACCATTTTTCCCTATAATCCACAATAGAATGGTGTGGCAGAACGTATGAGCAGAACACTGTTGAATATGGTTAGATTGATGATATTTTTTCAAAATGTGAAATTAATATTTTGGGGAGAAGCAGTTCTCTGTGCTATCTACATAAAGAATAGAAGTCCGTCTACTGCACTAGAAAATAAATCTCCTTATGAAATGTGGCATGGTTGTCTTCCCCATGTGAAGCATTTTAGGGTTTTTGGTTCCACATGCTATGCTTTAATTCCTGAATAGCTAAGAAATAAATTGGAACCTGGGAGTAGAAAATGTATTTTTTTGGGATATTCTACTACTTCCAAAGCTTATCGTCTATTTGATGAGGAAAAAAAAAAGTTTTTTGTTTCTCGAGATGTTATATTTCTGGAATTTGACAAAGATGCACCCATTGTTAATAAACAACTCTCTCATCTTGATATATTTAACTCAAAAAGATTCTATCATGAATGGGAAAATGAACTTCCAACTCTTGAATGGGGGATTCCTCTCCTAGATCAATCTCTAGAAGTTATAGAGAATGAGAACAATTTGAAAGAGTCTAATGAATCTGCAATTTCTTGTGAAGAACATGTTACAAATGAACAAGTTTCTGAAGAACTTGTTGCAAAAGAATGTGAATCAGCTTGTGAAGAATCAAAGGCTCTTGAAGTTGAGAAAACACCAGAACAACCAATTCGTAGGTCACTGTGGCCCAAGACAATTCCAAAAAGGTATGATGATTTTGAATTAACTTTTTTTGTTGTTGATGAACCTTCTTCATTTCTAGAAGCAACAACTAGTGATGCATGGAAAAGTGCAATGCAAAGAGAGTATGATGCTCTCATAAAAAATGGAACTTGGAGGTTGGTGGATCCTCCAATTGGAACCAAACCTATTGGATGCAAGTGAGTATTTAAAAGCAAATATAAAGCTGATGGCTCACTTGACAAACACAAAGAAAGACTTGTAGCAAAGGGATATGTTCAGAAAGAAGGTGTTGATTACATTGAAACATTTGCTCCTACAACAAAATGTGGCACTATTCAAGTTTTGCATTCTTTAGCAGCACAAAAAGGATGGAATATACATCATATGGATGTTAAGACATCCTTTTTGAATGGAGATTTGAAAGAATATGTTTATATGTAGCAACCTGAAGGTTTTGTTATCAAAGGTCAGGAACAAAAGGTATGTAAAGTAACAACATATTTGTATGGTTTGAAGCAAGCACCACGTGCTTGGTATGAAAAAATAACTGAGCACCTCCTAAAACTAAACTACAAGCACTTCCATCTAGATGATGCAACTCTCTTTGTCAAGAAAATTGGTGGATCAATTGTATATCTAGTTGTATATGTTGATGATCTTCTCATCATAGGAAATAATGATGATTATATTACATCTATTAAAAGAGAGTTGAAGAAGGTTTTTGATATGACTGACTTAGGGTTACTTCATTATTACTTAGGTATTGAAGTCATTTGAAATCCTAAGTTTATTTTTATTTCTCAGAATAAATATATTGGAGAGTTATTATGCAGATTTGGCATGGAAGATTGTAATTTTGTTTCCACTCCAATGGAGCAAAATTTGAAGATTTTTTCCAATGAAGGAAATGTTTTTGAAGATCCAACCAAGTACAGGCATCTTGTTGGAAGTTTGATTTATCTTTCCTCTACTCATCCAAACATTACCTTTGTAGTAGGAATTTTGTCCAGATTTATGCATAAACCATGTGAAGGACATTGGGTTGCAGCACAACGAGTTTTGAAATATTTAAAAGGAACTTAGACTCTTGGCATAAAATATTCAAAGATTTTTGATTTCCATCTTACTGGCTATTCAGATTCAAATTTTGATGGTGACAAAGAGAATGGAGTATCTACTTCAGGTTATTTGATGATTACGGGATCAACTGCTATCACATGTAGATCAAAGAAACAAACTGTTCCTGTTGACTCTACCACCGAAGGAGAATATGTAGCAGTGGCTCAAGCCACAAAATAAGTTGTATGGATCCAGAAAATCCTTGATGATTTGGGAGAGAAATAGATGACTTCAACACCTTTATTTGTTGATAACAATTCTGTAATATAATTGGCCAAGAATCCTAGATATCATGATAGAACCAAGTATATCAACACCAAATATCACTTGATTTGACATCATGTTGAAGCCAAAACCATACAATTGCAACATTGTTCTACCGAAGCGCAAATCACTGATATCTTCACCAAAGCACTTGGTCATGTCAAATTTGAGCGATTCAGAATGCTACTTGGCATGACAAATATCCCTTCATATTAAGGGGGGAATGATAACTATTCCTACAAGATATTTTATTTATTAGGTATCTTTAGTAGTTGTTTGGTAGTTTATATTTATAACGATTGGGTAGTTTTCTTCCAACTGTCTCAACAGTTCGGGTTGTATATATTTTCGCTTTTTAATACTATTATTCTAAGTTTGTGTGTGCATTTTTATTTGTATTATTTTGGGCATGTTATAGTTTTAGCAATTGTGACGAGATGTTTTAGCAATTGTGACGATATGTAGAGCACTGAATCATGTTCCCCAACCAACCCATGTCAAATTTTATTCTTAGAGAATAATTACGGGTGGATTTATCATCTCTAAAGTTGCACCATTCCCCAATGATGGCATTAGGTAATTCACTATTTTAACTTTCTACAAGTAAAGGATGTCACATTTAGGTCTTAGGTTCAATATTTGGGAGATAATTTATATGTACGTTGATTTCTACACAGATTTGCCAACTCCCTTGGCACATTTTCAGCTAAGCAGGTGGGAGGGTGGAAGAAAGTGGTGGATGTTGTTCATGAAAAGGATAAGATCATGTTTTTTAAGCTATGGCATGTGGGAAGGGCAACACATACATATTTTATTACTTTCTTTCTACTCGACCTGAAAATTATTGATCTTAGCCGCAACAAGGTCATGGGAGACCTTTCACATTTTTATTTTGTTTCTTAAAAGGTGCAGGATTGAAGGGGATGTCCTAATGCTCTTAGTATGTTAGAACATTTCCACATATACCAAAAACTAAGGGGACATCTCTATTTTTATGGAGGAAACATAGATGAGTAGGGAGATGAGCTATTCTTGTCCACGACGATGCATCTGTAGGAAACACTGAATATTTATTAGGTAAAAGATATTTAGGGAGAGATGAGGAAATCACAAAGAAATATTTCAATATTTGATATATGGATTCATTTTTTATTATCAATTTATATTTTTGAAAGGTCTTTATCCAGGAACTATGATCCAATAATTTTTATGTTTTGTATCTCTCTTGTTTCAACATGAAGGGAAACAATATGCTATGCTATACATTAGAAGCATGCCAGGTTAGCATTTTTCACTATTGTTTAGCTTGTGCTTTAGTTAAATGAATCCTCTATATTTTCCACAATCTAAGTTTAAGGTTTATCCATGTGGTTTGAACATTGGATGCCACTCGCATTGGGTTAGTGTATTACTACTACATCCTAGGCATAAACCCTACAATCCACAGTTTTCATGCTAGAAGGAAGCATTTGTAAGAGATGAAAAACACATGGGGGATGAGGGCAGAGAAAGGTGGAAGAAACCCTTCCCACCATGAAGATAGCCAAATCGGAAATAAGAGAAGTTCCTTAGATCATATGGAGAAGTGTATATGGACAAAGTGAGATTTTTTAAAATAAAAACTATAAAAAAAAGTTATATCAATGTTTTGGATGTTACAATTTCTACCCTCCCTAGTTTGGAATACATTAAAATTATCTTTTCAAATTCATATCCATCTAGCCAGCTGAGTTCCCCTATCCCTAATTGAATGTTTGGGATTTGGGTAGGGATGAAAAAACGGTTACACAATTGATAAATAAATGGAGAAAATGGAGAAGTGACGATGGCATAGGCGGAGCCAGAGCTAATTTTGAGTGCAGAAAAGCCAATTACAATTTCTTACCAGGGTATTTTGCAACAACTAACAATGCAATTCATTTTACTCCAAAATAATCCATTGTAGCCAAGATAAAAAACCAACCAGATTTTTTTTTTCAACTGTTCTCTTTCTCAAAACCATTTTTTGATGAAGAACTAAAAAAACAAGAAATAGATTTGTAGGAAACCCTCTTGAGATTTTGAGTATGGAAGGATATCCATGACTATGGTCGTTATGATGATCTGAAGGCATCATGGACAATTGGATAGAGAATAGCTATTCTCCTGTCCATCTAATGGAAAATTGATACAAGCTTATACGAATCATATAAAGGGCTTCCACAATCCCACAAAGAGATATTTTTTAGTCTCTTTGAATCATCTTCTACTCCTACACTTACATGATTTTTTTCAAGTTCTTTATAGAAAGACCTAAGTACCCAGGGACAAAAAAATTATAGGAGATTTGTTCATTGTACATAACATCAACTATAAAAACACAAATGTCCACCAAGTAGTCAAATATTCGATTTCTCATTAAGGATAGGTAGGAGGAATAACATATCAACAGAGTTTAATGAAAGCCCACCAAAATCTACCATAATATTTACATGAATGAAACCTGTTTATACAAGGATAGATAGGATATATGATTAACAGACTTAGCTGCTTTGTAATCCAAACAATTGAAGGGTGACTATCGTCCATACATGCAAATTGTTTTTCCATTTCACATTTAATAACACTCAAACTCTATCACATCACAATAGAATCCCTTTGTAACACTGTTAGTTCCAAGAAATGCAAAAGAGAAAGAGACTCACCTGCTGTCACAAAAAAGGGGCCCAAAAAGACTTGAGAAAGAAGTAAAAGCAAAAGCCAAAAAGCATAGAGAAAATCATACCTGAAAGAAGAGGACCCAGATCTCCATAATAAATGAGGGTTTCAAGGAGCTCGGCCCTTAGGGTGCCTTAAGCCATATCCAAAACCATGTGAGAGCTTTCTGGAAGTGACGAGAAAAGAAAGTGTTTGGACTAAATGTTATGTACATTATATTAATAATTTTGTATGGCCGACGATCACAAGGTTTTTTAATTTTTGCTATTTAATGTTTTCAAATATTATTTTTCTCCTTACCTTTTTTGGTTTGAGCCAATAGGAATATAAATAAATACCATTTTTCAAATTTCTTAAATTTGATAAAATTCTCAAACTTTAAGAAATAAGAATAGTCTTAAAAATTTCTACAATTTGATTAGTGCAAGTTAAAAAGATTTTGCATCGAATGCATGCAATAGTTAGTGCCTACGACATGAACTAATAATTGATTTAAGTGGATGAGATCATATTATGATTAGATGAAGGGTTTTTTATTAGGGTGATGGGATGAAGGTTTTCAAGCTTTTGGTTGCCTTTAATTTGCAAGATTTTGATTTTTTAATTTTGGTTCTTCCAAAAGTTAGAGGTTGATTTGATTTTTGATGCGTTAATGTTTAGTGGGGAATGAGATTATGATAGTGGATTATGAATTGGAGCTTGGATTTGAGGTAGTGGGTGAATGATTAAGGAACATAAATCTTTGGCTTAAATTTTTTTTTTTAGGATTTTGAATTTGATTCAAAGCTTGGAGTTAGATAACCCATGACATAGATTAGGGCTTTTTTTTTAAATCTATTTTCTAGGGCATAAATTAAGGAAAATTTCTAATAATTTATGTTTTTTTAAATTCCTAAAAAATTTAATAGGGGTATATTCTTTACAAGTTTTTTTGTATTGAAAAGATTGTAAAATAATTGAATCTTGTTTAACTAGATCAAAAGAAAAAAATTTATAATTATAATCTTGTGATGAGCATATATTTCTTTTTCATCTATTTTTTGGATTATAACATTAATTTTTTATACTTGCAAGAGTTATAATATCATTTCTAAAATTATAAGTGTTAGTTTACAATTTTTGTAACGTAACTCTCAATATATAACGTGTCTTACAAGTGGCTATTTGAACTACCAGTGGAGTCAGGTGTGGTGATTTTCTACACCCTCTGCTTATTTTTTAAGGTGCAACTACCTTCTTACGATTTGAAAACTATTAAATTAAACCACATATGCTTTTGACTAGAAAGAAAATAAGGAGGAGCTTTTAACAACAAAGTCAAATATCAACAAAATTGAAGGAGAATACAAAGATTCTTTGTCTTATAGAAATCACAAACTATCACCACATTATTGTTTCACTTCACACACATTTGATTATTAAAACAACAATACGTATGTTCACATTCATAAACCATTCCTCAACATGCAAAGAAACTAACATATAACAGTAGTGCATTCAACATAAGATGAAAAAATAATTCATAAGCCATAATACAGTTTATGATTCATGAAAAAAATAATACGTATGTTCACATCCATATACCATTCATCAACATATAAATAAACTAACATCCGACAACAATGCATTCAACATATGATGAACAAACAATTCATAAGCCATAATACATAGTTTATGATCCATGAAATTACTTTCAGATGTATCTCTTTAATCTCTCTGGAAGAGTCTATCAACTTTTTAAAAAATGAACTCTAAGTATTTCAAATTCGGAACCCTTAGAAAAATAAGAAAAGCCATGTAAATACTTTTAGTTCCTAACTGACTTTGGTAACCAACAGTTTCTTGAAGATAACTACCCCAAAGATCAACAAAAGTTTTAAAAATATATAAAAGATAACAACTCTCCAGAGCCAATAGCTTCGGTTACCCATAAAATAAAATGACATAATTTAGGAAAAATCAATTGATAACGATTGTTTCCCCTTCTCAAACTCTTTGATCTCTAGCTCCATGGTCCACACATGATCCTTGTTTTGTTGCATTAGTCACCTGAACTTGTACTTCCTTAGCATGTATTTTTTCCTTGTAAAATCTAAATTTGAAAATGACCTCGAACAATGTTTTAGAATTGGGTTTACCTATTATGTTCAGCCTCACTTTGAATTTATCTATCTTCTTCTTTGTCTCAATAGCCTTTGGGTGCAACTCATCAACATCATATTTAAAGTTGGAAATATTAGATGATAAATATCAAAAGTCTATCATTCCTTGTTCACTTTTTTAGTAGATAGGATTTCCTCCACTTTCTTTTTGAATTCACAACTTACCTCAACATTATTCCTTAGTTTTTCTTATTCTCCTTCAAATATGTTAATCTCCATAATTATAAAGTGATCCTTAAGATCTTGAAGATCATGTTTAAATTGAATCAAGGTTTTCCTTATAAAGCTATCTTGTTCTTCATACACGACTATTTTCCACTCTAGCATGTCCACCCAATTCATAAATTCAAAATCAATTGAACCACTTTTTATCCTTTCACCTATTGTTGTTGTGAGGGACATCTTTGAAATTTATTGAAGCTCAAATAGAATAATTGGTAAAGTGCCACTTTCCTTTTTCATACTTTGTAGATCATTTCTCCATCCTTTCATTTTACCAGTTACCTAAGTGTACATTCTTATGCCTTATTCAATAAATAAATTTCCATTAAAAATGACCTTTTCCACCCATTGTATATCACTAGGGTGATACTTTGGGCTTTCTTGATTTGTTTCAATTTCTTGGGGTCTAACCCCTCAATAGAAACATATATTTTTTCCCTGATCTTCCAAAATAGATCAAATGAAGGAGACTAAAGAGTTTACCTGACTTTGTAGCTCTAGATTCTCTTGTTCTTCATTCTTTAACCTTTTTTCTAATGCAACAACAAAAGTTGTAGCATGATATATGTCACCTTCTATTGTGGGTGACCTCATGTCACTTCTACTCATAGTAAAGTTATGTTTTGTGACTTCATTCACTTTCTTTTCACCAATGGGATTGGCTATCTCTATGAATATTAATCAGTGCCAGGATTAATCACCACTCGAGACATTCTCTTGGCTCTTTTTGGCTTATGGAATCCTTGTAGCAACTTGGTTTATAGTATCTAATTTAGTTTCAACCATAGAGATGTATCTTTTCTTCATTTCAACTGCTTCCTTGATCCAAGGAGAAGGGGTAGTTACAATGGAACCAGGAACATTGACAATGACATTAATTAGTGGTGGAGTTGTGAAATGGGGAAGGTTAGAATTACTAAGAACATCAAAATCTGAATTATAAAAAATTTAATTATAAATGTCATCTTCTCCAATTTGGTGGAAGATGAGAGAATCAATCTCCTAAGTATTACTACTTGTATAAGTCAAGTCAACATTAATAGGTAAAAGAGGGGAATAAATCCTCTTCTATAGCCTTCTTTGAGGATGATGAAGCATCTTTGTCACATTTAGATTTTAATTTTCTCTATTCTTTTGTATCCTCTCCATTTACACATGTTTGGGATGTGTTTCCTAGGGTTGTAGAGGCTTGGGTGACTCAAACAACTGTAATACCAAATTTTTGTGATGTGTTTTTCCTAGTACTAGTTGACTCCTTCAGAGTGGAACACCCGATGTATTCTTTAACTTTCTTCTCAATCCACTTTATTGTCCTCTCCATTACATAGCAATTCTCTTTTCAACATCTATGTCATCTCTGCCATGCAAGGCAAGTAATTATGTGGTAGAGAGAGTAACATCTTGGTACTCATCCTCAATCAATTTTGAGTCATAGTTGACTAATTCCTTAGGTACAAAGATAGGAGGTCTAAATGTTTTGACTTGATCTTGTGTTAATCTCATCGAGTCCCTATTCTACACTTCCCTCATGTCAGAAAAATATTCCTAGTAATCTTTTATGTGAGATTAGTGCAAGTAAGACTAACCTCCATGAAATTTTGCATGTACAAAGGCTTTGTTGTCAAAGTAGGACCTTGGAGGTAGAAACTAGAATTTGAATTTCAAAAGAAGCATCTTCGCAGTGGCATCAACATAAAAGCTTTTACAAGTGAAGAACGACAAAGAAATATAGAAATAGTAATCCATCTTCTTAATTTTACTGGAAAACCTCTAGGAGTAAAAAATAATTAGATACATATGTGGGTAATTGGAAGGAGCTATGATCAAAACCTCCAATCTTGATGTAAGAAAAAATATCAAATTGAATGAAGTAGCTATCATAAAATTTGATAAGAGTCATGGCTTCAATGGAGATCCTCCTTTCTAGTGGTCCTTTAATTTTCTTAGTTATAATACACAAGAATGACTCATTAACATCATAATATTTGTTCATTCCAATATTCTTATTCAATTGCGGGAAGATATCATAAAAAGGTAGGTCTGAGTGGGAGAATCTATGTTTTTTAGACCCAACCAGGTAGCTTTAGTATCTACTAACACATAAACCAATAGGGAGCACATGTGGAAGGAACTCGCTTTCCTTAAATGAGTTAACGGTTCGTGCAAATGATGATTTATTATTTCTCCCCAATTAATATACTAGTTATCTCCACAAATCAACATGAAAAATTGACACATCCAACTCATGAACTCTTCATCCACTGGGCTTCCAATGATATAGTGTAACAAGACAATTATGTCTTCAATTTCTCCTACAAAAAGTTCTCTTTTTAAAATTTAAGGGATTCATGATTAACCTTTCAATTTTTTTTAAACCAAGTCGTAGAAATTATATTCAAACACCATTTCTCTCTATTATAGAAATAATCACAGGCCTTCTCCACTAATGTGTCCATAAATACTTCTCGGTTTGGAAATTTGAGAGCACGAGCCATAATATCTAAATTGTTCTTGACAAAAACCAAGTTACCAAATGCTCAGATTTCATGATATTTTGGGTGATAATGATTTACATAGGAAACTACTAATTATCAACAGTGAATGGCCTTAGGAAATCTAACTACTTCAAGAAGAATGAGCTATCAACTATTTTATTTACTATTGGGGAGACATAATTTCCCTTTAGCCTATCTAGAATTTCCTAAACATCTAAATCTCCTGTGTTTGTATCAAAGATGTCTTTCAATCCATTGTATATTGTGATAGACATGATGGAGATTAGGGTTTGGAAAATGAAATACAAAGAATGGAAAATATGGTATTCAAATATCTAAATTGGCAAGGGATAAGAATGTAGGAATTTTTGAAGGATTACCAAGTAAACTCATGGAGAGGGAAAAATTTCACTATTTAACTTAAACAACTTCTTGAAATAACTTGAATTACACTTGGAAATAATAGGAAGGAAAGAGGTTTTTGGCCCAACCTGAATTATGCATGTGCTTATTACTCCTCCAATGCAAAGATATTGTGAATTTCCTTCCATAGTCTTTGCATGATGAAAGCCAATTTCTAAAAATGCCTCCTTCAGCACAAATACATTTAATTTGGCTTATTTCAATGGAAGTTGTACATTTAAATTTGTTCCAATTCATTTTCATGTCCTCCACTAGAGCAGTTAATGCTTTGTGCATGCCAACTTCACAAGGGATCGCTCCTTGAAAAGTGAGAACCCTTCATAGTTGTGGAGTCAGAGGATTTTTGGAATTTTCAAACCATCTTTGAGATAATACAAGAGTTCATGAATCTACCCAAATTACCAACAACAAAGAACCCAGGATGAACTTAAGACACTTTCATAGTGTATTTGGAAGAGTTGGCAAGTTTATCAAAATTTTGAACAATATGAGTAAAGGTACATAGGTTCAGAGATATCCTCAAACTGTAAAAAACAAAGGACCTGAAGGGAAAAAACATGACAAAGGCTTAGTGTAGTCGGGGAAGTCAGAGATATGGGAACTCTTGAAATAGACAGATTGAGTACAAAATATTGACGGCTTGACCAACTAGGTACTCAAGATGACGCAAAAGACTGACTATTCACATGATACTTAGAAAAAATAACAAAATAACTTGAGCTAAGTATTTATTTAGCCCAAGAATTTGAATATCTCTAATGGGCACCCAAATTTTGAAAAATTGTGTAATAATTGGCTCTTGTGGGGGACAAGGGTCTAAAGGACACAAATGATGTAGAACACTTGGCAAGAGGTCTTATTCACTAGGCTATAAAATCACACCAAATAAACTTAGAAAAGAAGACACCTCTAATAAGGGTATCAATACTAACAAGGTTAATTATTCTTGAGTGCCACATGATTACATTAGAGCTCACTTACGGGAAAACAATAAATGCATCTCTACTTTAACTATTAAAGATCAAGATCCTAATTGTGTCTTTACTACATGTAGGGTAAGAATACTCTTTGAGGAGGAAAATATACCTCCCATTTTACCTCTAGTTATAGTTTTTATATCATTTTTGAAAAATCTCTTGTACACATATCCATCTTAAATGTCTTACAAACATCTCCTACACATAGAGATATCGTAGAGAAAACACTCCAAGTGTATTATGTATCTAGTAACATAGCTAATAATCTATTTCAAACCATGATAGGATGCATTACCTCTAATTATCACTTTGTACTATAGAGAAAGACCCTATTTTTAATGACTCGCCTCTCAATTAACCTTTGTACCTAGAGGTTTTCATCCATAGACATCAAGTAAAGAGAGTCATGATAGATCATGGAGCAGGTCTGGAATATTTGTACCCTACAATTAGTGAAATGTTTAAGATATTTTGAGGGTTTCATTGATCCTAAGAGATTATTGTAATAAAATCCTATGGCATTGTTGAGTGTGAATCTAAATGAACAATAATATTGCCTATGCAAATTGGTCATGTTGTAGTCAAAACAACTTGCCAAATCTTGGACCTTGATCTCCCTTATAAAATTCTTCTTGGTTTTCCCTGGATACATTCTCTTCAAGTAGTACCTTTTACCTATAACCAATGCATAAAAATTTGCTTACGAGGGTACCAAAATCAACATTCATGGAGATCTCCACCCTTTTAGGTATTGCAAGAAACTTGGAGTACAACATCATAAAGCCAATTGCATACCTATAAAACAAGAGGTTCCACCCTCATCATCCTTAGTAGATCCCATCAACTCAGCATCATCACCTAAGACCACTTGTAGACACCCTAAATTTGACTTCATGAATTTATTAATCCATGTCACTAATAGTTCTTCTATACCTTATAATTAATTGGATTTGATTTAATTAATTATTGTCATCTCTTAATATAATTAACTATATTCCCCCTTATCCTAGTTATCCCCCTAAGGTTTAATTAATCCTAATTAATCAAACTTAACTTTGGACCTAACATATTATTTCTTCTAGAAGCTGATTATTTAATTAATCCTTGATTAATTAACTAATTTCCATGATTCCTAACCTCATTAATATTTTCTTCCAATTTAAAATTTACTCCCTCACATGTGATTAATTTCTTCTAATTTAGAATTCCACTCTCCCAAAAGTGACATGCCCGTGTCACTTTTCTAGCCTTCTTATTTTTCCAACTCAACATGTGACCAAATAAAATATTTGGTGATCACACATGTAAGAGATGACACCTCATTCCTATAGCCACCCTACCACTTACCCTTTTCTCTATTTGTCACCAGTCTCCACTTACACCTCTTCCACTCTTCTAAAAATGTTTCTGCTTGTCACATTCACCTCCTCCAAGGTTGTGTGAGCCCACATTACCCTCTTCCCCATGCCAAATGATCTTTTCAATGTCTTTCCATATATCACAAGGATATGAACTCAATCCAACTCATCTCCTCACTTTCAATCTCAACACTTCGTTAACTTATAATCCTCAATGTATATTTCTCTTCTTCCAACTCTATAAATTGGATCCTTCTCCCTTTGAAAATCATCTACCTTTTTCATAATGTTATTATGCCAAAATCATTCCAAATATACTTTGATTTTATCACCCTTACGCACAAATAATTTTAAACTCATTGTAATCGTACCATTATTATTGCAAAATATTTTATCCATATCCATCATTTTTGTGTTGATCTTGAGAGCAAACCACATTGAATAAAATCAAAAGAGAAAATTAAGAAAGTATTGGTTGCTTCTTTCTTCTACTTATCAATGGAGGTTTGAAGGTATAACATTGGTATTTGCATTTGTTTTGTGTTGAATACATTCCTTTGGATGTTTAATTTCACATCTCACACCACCATTCTCTAATCAAGGTAGTTATTGATATGTAGTGTACCTTTATGATTTTAAGCTCATATAATTAATGATAATTATTTATTTCTTATCTAGATTTATCGAACTAGCTCAAATAATTAAACATTGTAAGTTGCAAAATTATTTATGATCTAGTTTGAAGAGTGTTTCAGAGATTTTTTTTTATCTTACATGTACATTGTCACATACAACAATTATTTGAACTAATTTAGATAATTATATGCTTATTGTAGTTCTTTATGCATTGGTTGTATTTGTATACTTTATATGCATTGGTTGTATTCGTATAAATATTTTATTTTTAATTTTTATGTATATGTGCGCGCGCGCGTGCGTGTGTGTGTGTGTGTGTGTGTGTGTGTGTGTGTGTGTGTGTGTGTGTGTGTGTGTGTGTGTG
>MU225327.1:1233838-1270260 GCA_018584345.1 Thuja plicata | reverse complement strand
GTGTGTGTGTGTGTGTGTGTGTGTGTGTGTGTGTGTGTGTGTGTGTGTGTGTGTGTGTGTGTGTGTGTGTGTGTGTGTGTGTGTGTGTGTGTGAGCGCGCGCGCGTGCGTGTGCATGTGCGTGTGCGCGTGCACATGTACATAATATATATGTGGACATATTTTATGTGTTTATGTATTATATATAAATACATAAATAATATATACAGTAACAATCTCTTATTTTTCTATCAATGAGATAAAGACTATTTAGTTATTTTTATATATCTTACCTTTACAATTTTAAGTATATAAATAATAATAATTAAGTATTGTTTATCTCTACTTATTAGACAAGTTCAAATAATTAGACATTGCAAGGTGTATTATTATTTTTGAGAGCTAGGAGTGCATTTTAGAGAGTTTTCATCTTACATGCACACCATCTTGTATGTTGACTTATAAACGCTTATTTGAAACTATTGTAGAAAATTATATGGCAATAATAATTCTTTATGCACATTTGTATTTCCCTCAAATATTTGTATGTATATTACATACACATGTTCATACATACATACATACATACATACATACATACATATAACACACACACATATGTATGTATATGCATATGTATATATATGTATGTATGTATATGCATATACTACACATACATACTATATAAATATATACATTTTGATATGCATATACATATCTATGCATACATACATACATACATACAAAAGGTATATATACATGTGTTTGTATATACACATGTATATAATACATAAAAATATATAACCATCTCCTTTTTTCATCATCAATGAGATAGGGTTTGTTTAGTTGTCAATATATAGCACATACATTCATAATTTTGAGTATATAAGTAACAATAATCATGTTATGTTTATCGAAATTACTAGATTATAATTGTTGTAAGGTGTATAATTATTTGTGAGAGCTTGAAATGCATTCCAAAGAGTTTGTATCTTACATTCATGTTGTTCCTTTTAATAATTATTTGAGCTACTTTAGTAAATTATATAGTAATTATAGTTTTTTATGCAAAAATGGTGCATTTCACTTGTAATTTAATAACTCGGGTAGAATTATGTAAACATTACAATATTTTTGATATGCAAGTTGCTATCATGGGATAGCTTTGGTTATATTAAATAAGTAAAACCAAGTATTACATGCTCCCAAAGGGGAGAATTCAATAAATCCACGCTCTTAGTTGTTGTTACAGAGGATGAACATAATGTCATCTTCTATATATAACAACATAGGATTTTATCCATTGATTTTCTTAATCTCTCAAAGTTGTAGCTCGCTAGGATTTCCCTATATATAAAAAGACACAAACCTAGTGTATCATTATCCTTGAGCTCCTCTTTGTTAAAATGCTACTTATGTCTATAGTCAATCTCTTCCTATCATAGTTGGCACTCGCCTCTTGTCACTTTTTTGCACCACTAATATTTGAAGAAGTTGGCAACAATAAGTTTTTCCTACATTTTCCTTTGTCTTCAATTATTTGTTGCTCATGTACATTCCCTCCTTTAATTCCTCATTTCAATGGTGTTTATAATCAGTCTTAATACTACTATCACATTTATTACGAATAGATGTTGGATATGGTGCCATAAATATTTCTCTTCTCACCCACACTATACTCTTCTTATGGAAAAAAATCCTAACCACCATCCATTTCTTCACCTCATTTTTTCTTCTTTAATACAACCAACACTATTTTCAATGCTCATAAATTTATTATGTGAAATTACTTCCAAAAAAAATTCTTTAAAAACAATCTTCTAGGAACAACCAAAATCACATAATTTGTTGCACTTCAACCTCTCTACTACAATCTTTTATTTCCTCTACATCCCAAATCCTTAAAAGGGTTTTCCACACATTTATTTGATCTGGCACAATTATCAATTCATTTTGTTCTGCTACTTTATCGGCTAAGAAGACTGTGGATCTATTAGCTTCCTCATATATGTGCCTTATGGAGAAAGGTTGAAATATATCAATGTTAGGTTGATTAATTATATTTATTTTCTCCACTTCCAATTTAAAGAACTTTTTCTTCTAATTATAATGATGTATATCATTGAGTCACCTTTCACATTTGACCTTATTCTTTTGTTTACATGTTTTAATCCTTTGAGGAGTGTCTCAAATATTACTTTATCATTTCTTCTAAAGGAAATATTCTTTGATAATGCTCAAATGTGGATTTTTACCTCATCTTGAAAGATGCACCTTAGACTTGAGGTCCCATTAAAATCCATTTTTATTCTTCCACTCAAAGGATATATATAGTAGATATTTCAAAATATTTGTGTTTATTGTTATGTAAAGGTTAATATGATGTTATTTTGTATTTTTTAATACCTTATATAAATTTAATAGATTTATGTAGTTTAACAAGACTCTAGAAACTAAAATTACTCTAGTAGCTTTGAAAAACAATTAATGATTCAAAAGAATTAATAATCTAATGGACAAGCAAATTAAAGAAGCCAAATAATCAAGAGAAAGAGAGCTTGAAAAACTTGATATATTTTGAGAAAATTAAAGAAATATACCAAACTTCCATTAAGAAATGAAAAAGATGTGAAACCTAGTTAAATAAAATGAAATTTCTATGATTAAAATAAAAAACCATTCTTATTTCTTAATCCATTTCATTTGGTAAATACAACCAAGGAAATTATATAAGGGGTTAATTTTAGTTAGTATCCTAAGGTCTTGCAAAAACTATTCTTGCTACTTTTTTGTATTGAAATAATGCAAAAGAATACAAATAGAGAGCTAGAAAAAAGTTGTCACATTATAACTCATTTTTCAAAGTTGTAGCATAAATAGTTTTGTTATAACATACCAGGCAACAACATACATATTAGCAACATAAAGAGTTACAAAATAAACATGGAACTGAACCAACATCATTGAGGGTGATGTCCACTCCATTTCATTATTGAAAGAAAGAATCATAACGTCGTCAATGCTGAAAGAAAGACTTTAAACCCTGTGCCATGACCACTTTCCTTTTGTTGAGAAAAAGACTGACTTGTAGCTTGATTTGTTGAATCGGAAAATTACTCTTCAAATTCTTCTCAATCTCTGCCTATAGTTGAAAAAAATTGAAGTCAGAGAATAAAAAATGTCTGAGTAAAGCCCAAGAAGTGCTGCTTTCCAAGAAGGGCTACTTTCCAATTTAGTTTATGCTTAAAAATAGCTAGAAAATCATTGAAAATTGAAAACCATTATTTCTTAACAAACTGGCATCCCCAAAAAAATGTTTTATGTTTTTTGGCCTCTGACATAATGGACAATTAAGCGGTTGGACCGTCATACATTTTAGCCTGTCCTTTGTGGGCGGTTTTAATGTAAAATTTTCCAAGCAATTAATTGTGCATATGAGTTGGCCTTCAATTTCCACATTTGAGCAAGTAGCTTTGACAAAAAATTTAACTAAACCTGCATTTCCATTTGGAATTCAATCAGGATTTTAAGGGCAAACTAGGAAGTAGCTGCAAGTAGACCCTTTTTAATAAAAATTGTAGAAAATGATAAGATGACAACCATAACCAATCTTTGTAGAAGCTACAGTGCATAGGGTTGCATAGTTTCATACACATTTCTAGCAGTACTAAAGATTGAATAAAAATTAGAAATGCTTTGTACTTATTAGTTAGATTGAACTGGTGTTTAATGAACTGCCATGATAGCCAAATCATAGTATGAAAATCCAAAAGATCTCCAACATAATGGAATCCCCTTTTGAAGATGGCGTAAGACTATTTTGGAAAGTTGGAAGCAATGGGCTGATCATGATAGTGAATATGTCTATTCCACCATATCAAAGATGAGGAAAAATTGAATCTATGTTGGAGTTTTCCCTCCATTTCAAAAGATAACAATTATGTTTCCAAGCCCTCCATATAGATTAAAGGGAAAGAGAATCTTTAATTAAGGAAAAAGAAGCATGAAGAATCTTATTAAGTCATCCTACATGATGCCATTTTCCCTTGGGTGTGGAAAGATTAATGTGATTTTGTATAAGAATATTCCACGGTTCATCCCCGTGGACAGATCTAATAATCCATTTGATGGAAAAACAAAACCATTGTGTTCTTGGGTCTATAAGTCCCAAACCACCCTTACATTTGGGCTAAATACAATGAGTATATGAAGTAGATATGAATCCTTTGTTACCATCCCATTTAGTCCAAAGAAAATTACAGATAAGTTTTACTAAATCTCCATATCCTTGTTTTGAAAGCATCCAACATGAGGAATAGTACACGTGTAGCAAGAAAATTTTTGTTGACAAATTGTATTTTTCCAACCAAGGAAAGGAATTTATAATCCAGTTGGAAAGCTTATTTCTAATTCTATTAAGGTACCAATTCCACATGTCTTTGAGAGAAACCCAACTTCCAAAAGGTATACCAAGATATCTCATGATTTCATTGTGTCTAATTTGTTTCCAACCTTGTGGAATCTAGTGAGGAATAGGGCCATGTTGAACCATCAAAAATTTTGTATTCTCATGTGCAAGTTTCAAACCCAAAACAACACAGTACAACTCTAATATGTCCATCAAATTGGAAATACTCTTCTCAAAATTGTATAGAAATACTAGACTATCATCAGCATAATGAGAATTTGTAAAAACTCTATTGTCTGGAATATAAATTCCTGAGATCAGCTGCATATTATTAGCACTTTGCAGTAAATATCCAAGAGCATCAGCTGTGAGGACATATAGATATGGGGCTATGGGGAAAACTTTTAGAATAAATCTTTGTAAAGGGAATGGATCTGTCATAACATTTTTAATTATGATTTGTGCATTAGCATCCTACAAAATCATTGGAACATGAGCTCTAGATTTTGGGCCAAAACCAATCCATTGAAGCATTTTAAGGATAAAGCTCCAACAGATTCTATCATAAGCCTTATCAAAATCAATCTTGATCAAAATTTCATTTTAACCTATTTATTGTGTCCATTCATAGGTTTCCCATGCTAACATGAGATTATCGATAATATATCTACCAGCAATAAACCCATTTTTTCATCTCTAACTATTCCTTGTACCACTGGTTTGATTTTAATCACCAAATCTTTTGCTATAACTTTATAGGAAGTATTGAGTAAGGTTATCTGACACCATCCAGAAACAATGTATTCTTGTTTACTTTTAGGTAGGAGTTTGATTATGCCACCATTAATAATGGGGCCCAATGATCCCTTTTGAAAAGACTCAAAGTATAAACAGTTATAAAAATCATTCTTTATGTGCTGCCACATAGCTTGGTAAAATTCCATGGGAAGGCCATCACTGCCAAGACTTTATAAGGGGCCATAGAGAAGAGAGCCTTTTCCAGTTCTTCCAATGATAAGATTCTATCCAGATATTGATAGTAATCTAATTCTAATCTGGTAGGAATATGATTTTTGACCATATCCTTAAGAGCTTGTTGAACATCTTGTCATTGATCATCTTTAAAAGTTTTTTCATAAAAGTGGTTGACAATATATTATGTCCCCAATCCCAAAGTAGGTCATTATGGTTCCTGATTAGCCTATCTCCCCCATTCCAATATGCTAAGGGCTTCTTTCAGAGGATGTCAACTAGTCACAGGATTTAGTGGGAAAGCATTTATTATTTGGGCTCATTTTATAAAGTAAAGTCACATTACTTTATAAAAGGATATTATAAAGTCACTTGTTGAATTTAAGTTACTTTATTTTATAAAAGTGACTCAAGTGACTTTAAGTAACTTAAGTGAGAAATTTATCCCACATTGCTTAAGTTGTGGTGTTTTCCCTCACTTTGAGGTTATAAAAAGAAAAGGCTTTCTTGGGAAAAACACCATGAAAATTATTATAAACAAAGAATTTAAAATTCTGGTTGCGTTTGTGACTGGTTATATTTTCTTAAGGATGAAAACCCTTGAGGAAAAGTAGAGAAGTTGGACGTAACCCCAACATCTCAACATTGGTGCAATCATTTGGATTTCATTTTAGAGCTTAATGCAGAGGTAAAAGAAAACAATCAATTCTGGTTCAACATTCTTAAATATCACACGCAAGAAGATATTTTACTTGCAAAGTCAGTTTGAATCTTGCTTATACATTACAGTGATAAGAGTAAACCATAGTGATTTTGAGTTGTTTTGAGACTCTCAAGGAAGGAGGTTGAGATTGGTGAAAAACTTTTTATTCAGTGCACAAGTGATTATACGATATAAAGAAATGACCTTGGTAGTGGTGTCTAGCACCGCATTGGCATCCTCACCATGTGAAAGGAGAAATGAACACTAGGCATGAGTGGAGTTACTCTTCCCATCCACATGAGAATATTTTGGTTCAGCAGTGGGTTGGTATTAACATTGCAGGCTGAATGTGTGCATAAATTGATCCACTCCTTCCCAGCCGCGCAAGCAGGTTACTTCTAGCATTCAGACATTGTGTGGAAGAGAAAACGTAGCACCACGTGACTGCAATAAGAAGTTGTGTTCAGTTCATCAGGGATATCATGCTGCAGACCACTGTGGTATGTCAAGGAGGGCTTGTCATACTATGTTGAGAAGGCCATTAGCATTACATGTAGACAAAGGCAGTAGGTGCCATCACCAGAAACCACCTACTCCATCCTCCACCCCAGGAAAGCATGGACGTTGTCCAGGTAGTCTCAATAGTGATTTGAGGATTTGATTTGTTGGAAATATTGATTGTAATGGTTTATTAATGTGGTGAAACTAGACAATAATAGTGGCGTTAATTACTTGTGTTAATGTATTTCTCCATGTATTAAGAACTCTATTAATAGAAGGGTATATGAACACCTTGTGATATTTAGAAAAATAATTGTTAGAAAGAAGTGTTCTTTCATATTCCAGAATAACCATTGGATGTTATTCAGTGATCATATAACATTTGTAAAACTCATAAAATGCAAACAAGAATCCTTCAGCATAGAAGTTTTAATAACAAACAATTATAGTATTGACTCCCAAAAGTTAGAACTTTACAGTCGCTTTCCAGTACAAAACCAGTCAATGTCATTATAGTGGTATCAGAGCCTTGATCTTTCCATCCTAGTGGGATTATTTTTAGACATTTAGTTGGTTCAACAGTAGCTATGTTGTCTAGGTATGCATAGCAGGCACATGTCACATAGTTTTAGACATAGCTAAGCTGAGCAGGAACAAATAGATTCTTTCGTATAGGTTGATATAGAGGCTAGTCATACTAAAGACGAGGAATTTGTTCTTGAACAGGTTACTCCGGGTGCAAATATGGCTAAGGAGACAAGTAGGGAGGCCATGGAAACATTCAGGGCCATACGAGATGGACATGACCATATTGCTAATGTACTACACCAGCTTATAGGGGTTATCCAGTAGTTGACAGTCATATCCAGGAGGCCCACTAGCCATCACAATGGTGGAGGCAGTGTAGCAGGATCACCTAGGGTAGTTAGGGCCTCTACTCGTACGTCTGATAGGCCCCTTATGCCTAAATTTTTGGATAATAATGGAGGGGAAGAGGTAGCACCACTAGAGGTAGTAGGCATTCTTCCAGAGAATGTAATGATCAGTCATGATGAGTGGAATATGTTACCAGACAATGTCAAAGTAGATTTGACCTTTCCCCAATACATGGTTCAGAAGAGAGAGTTTGGTAGAACCCAACATGATAGAAAACCCAGAGAATAGAATAGGGACTTAAAACATTTTGTGAATAATTTGACTCTCCCTACATTTGATGGCAGTGGTAGGACATCTGCTAGAGCTTGGATTCAAAAGATAGATACCTTCTTGACCCTCAAACCCATTTCTGAGATTGGGGAAATTAAATTTGCCACTATGCATTTAGAGGGAGTTGCATATGATTGGTGGCATCATGGCCTTCTCACCTAGGATCATTGATTTATTACTTCCTATGTGACATTCAACACGAGATTGATCACCAATTTTGATAGGAAGGACATAGAGGTCTACTACAAGGAGTTAGCTCAGCTGAAATAGAGTAGATCATTAGAGAATTATATTGATGAGTTTCAAAAGATCTCCATTATGGTTCCAGACATGTCTGAGAAGAGAAAGGTAATGTTGTTTATTGAGGGCCTACAAGATAAATTTAGAGGAATGGTTAGAGTTCTCAAGCCAGACACCTTGGATGACACTATTAAGTTAGCACATGACTTGGATTCACCTTCCTCCATATTACAACCACCTAACAAAACTTTTAAGGGATCCTCTTCATTCCAAAAGACTAAAAATCAGAATAAAATTATGCCTCCTAGGTTGGATTTTGAGACTAGAAATGAGTTAAGGAGGAGGAAGTTGTGCTTTACTTGCAGGGAGCCTTGGACTCCACACCATAGGTGCCTTGGGAAAGTAAAAATATATTATATTGAGGTGGCTTCTGATGGTGAGTATGAGCAGTGTGAGGGAAGCGATGAGGAGGACAACGATGAGGAGGCTCAGATAGAGCAATCAATAGAATAAAAAAAGAAGAAAGCCCCCCACGAGCAGCCCCCAGTTACTTTAGCATCCCTTTCAAGGATTCCCACATGTCACCCTTTTCATTTGAAGGGAGTGGTTAGAGGATAGAGGATTGTTTTCCTTTTAGATACATGTGCTACACATAATTTTATCAGCACAGGTATGGTCTCCAGTAGGAGGTTACAGGTAGATGACATTCCCGAGTTTGAGGTCAAGGTGGTAGGAGGGGACTTGTTGAGATGTACATGGAAGATCTCTGGTCTCCCAATTCACTTTGGAGATTACCTTCTAGAGGCTAACTTTTATGTCATTGATTTAGATAGTTTGGGTGCTATTTTGGGTATGTAGTGGTTACATACTCTGAAGGGTACACCATTGATCACAAGCTTAAATAATTGAAGTTTATGTAGGGTGATCAAAAAATGATTCTTAAGGTCATGCCAGATGGCGGGCCTAGATTAGTGTTGACCCACAGGATGGAGGACATAATGAGGCATAGTAACATGGAGTGGGCAGCCTAGTGCTTCATATCCTCTAAACCCACACCAGATTTAGGACAACGATTTCACATTGATGTTCAGAAGGTGCTTGATAAGCACAAGTAGGTTTTTGAGGACATTCCTGTTAGAGTAATAGATATATTTGACTTTATAATTAAATCATTTTGGTTTAATTAATTAAGTCATCTATTATTCTATTAATAATAATTAATATTTATATTAATTATTATTCCTCAACCTAGCTTTGTGTGGATTTAGGGTTTCCATCCTTATAAGCCACTTTTTGTAATTATTTGTTCATTCTCTCTTAATACAATTTGAGCTCTGACATTTTTGAGCACAAGAGGGTTTTTCTTTTTCCATATTTTTGCTTCATTCTTTGTGACAGGTATTGTGCATACAGATGGATCTTGGGGTTGAATCTGATATTTCATTAGTTTCTACATGGTATCAAAGCCATTTTGTTGTAGCTTGTTTGAAGTTTGTTGAAGCTGTGGATCAAGCCCTTTCTTTCTGGGGTTTTCTACTATTTTTTATATCAGATCTAGGGGGTTGCAATTTTTCTAAGCACTTTGGACAAAAACTGACCTCATGGTTGTGTCCAGAAGGCCCGAGATACACAAAATCCATATAAAATTTGACCTTTTTGGACACCAGATCTTCTGGGAAAAAAATATTTTTCCTTTAGGCCGTACAAGGCACATTTTTCAAAAAATAAAAAATAAAAAAAACAAAAAAAAACAAATTTTTATTATTTTTTATTGATTTTTAAGTGTTTTAAAAATGCACCCAGGCTTAACACAAATGCGCCTCCCGCGCACCACCAGGGGACCACCCGCGCTCCACCACGCGCTGGCGTGCCACCACTCAGACATTGCAAAGCCACCGGGCCTCCCCTCCACCGCCGCTCCGCCCAAACGCCACCCGACTGCCGCCCTCCAGCCGCCCTGCGCCGGCTGCGCCGCCTGGCCGCAGCACCACCCGCGCGCCACTCGGCAGCCGCCTGGCCACCACCACCGCCAGCGACGCCACTTAGGGCACCTACATCAGCATGATGTCAGCAATGGGCCGACGACGGTCATATGACCGTCCATTTTAAGACAGCACCTGTGGTTTTCCAGTGAGCTTGCAATTTGGGGGTCCTGTTGGTTTTTTGCTCGTAACTTAAGCAAACAGACTCAAAAACACAAGTATAGTATATCGTTGGAAAGGTCTTTTCGAGCCGGATCCAACCATGCTAGTTTTAAATTTATATTTTTTCGTTTGAGTACCTATTTTTGGCATCAAAGTTGAGTCTTCATTATTCATCCTTCTCAGCACTTGGACATCGGGTTTTGTACTTGTACTTTGTATTTTCTCATATATTTGGGGTGTACAAGGGTTTGATTGATATTTTGTGGGGGGATGCATCTTTCTTTCTGTACTTTCAATTTCAGAGAGACCCTTCTGCTTCTGTCTTCTTCTCTCAATGTTAGACCCTTCAATTGCGGGTCTGACCCCGCACAACTATCATACATGGAAAGCACAGATGACCAGACTCCTCATGTCACGAGGTTTATGGTCTTGTTTAGATGAGGTACAACCTATTCTGTAGCATTCGTTTGAGGTCATGTAACACAAGAACAAAATGGACGAAGCCATGGGCTTAATCTCACTGAACATTTCTGACAGTCTCTTGTTTCACTTGGACAACTTGACTACTCCTAGAGCAATTTGGGAAAAGTTTGCAGATCTTTTTGGTATAGTGAATGAATTCAGGGCAATCCAGCTTGATGCAGAGTTGACAGCTTTGACTCCTGACAGTTATCCCACCATTGAGGACTTCCTGATGAAGTTCAAATCTCTGCGCACAATTTTACAGGGATGTGGGAAGAACAAAATAGACAATGAGTGTATCTATTTGATACTCTCAAAACTCAGAGGACGGTTTCAAATTTTTTCTTCCACCTTCTATTCCACTATGGATGCATTAGGTACATGGCACACTATGCCCTCATTTGAGGCTTTCTGTGATCAACTGACCAAAGAACAGTCAAAGCTTCGCTAGATGGATTCTCTTACAGGTTCTCTGTCACAGGCATTGATTGCCCATCCACCTCAGGATACACAGAAGAAGAAACTGAAGAAGAAATTAGATTCCTCTTCTCGGACCTCTATTGGCCCACCACCTTCTTCTAAGAAGGAGAAATAGAAGACTAAGAGACCTACATGTTCCTATTGTCAGAAGGGAACACATGATGAGTCACTTTCCTATCACAAGAAGTTTGATGGTTACGAGAAACAAATAGCAGATTTGCAAGCTCTTCTTCAGAAGAGCAATCTTTCCTCTCCATCCTCTTCTGGCTCACAGGGGTCTGCTTATCAGTCTTCCACTATCTATTCTACAGCTGGACAGGATCTTGGAAAGGGTCATGCATTACAGGCTTCTGTTGCATCCCCTTCACAGGTCCCTTGGATATTGGATTCAGGTGCTTCTCACCATTTGGCATCTTCTCGAGAGATCTTCTCTTCTTTTGAGGCTTCTCTTATTCCCCATATTATCATTGGGAATAACACTGTTATGACAGTCTATGGGAAAGGCACTGTATGCATTCAGGATGGCACATTCAATGATGTATTGTATGTTCCATCTCTGTCTGCAAACCTTCTCTTGGTTTATCTGATTACTCATAGTGTGTCAAGGAAGACAGTTGAGTTCACTCCAGATTTAGTTTTCATCTGGGATAGTATGACAGGAGGTATTGTTGCTATAGGGACAGTTGATCATTCCACCCATCTGTACTCCTTTTCACACTTTGGTCCACCTTTTCCAGAGCATGACTCTCCTCCTTTGAGAGAGCATCATGTGGTATAGTTAGGTTGCTTAAACCTCTATATGGTTCCTGAGACTACTGTTGTGACTGCCATGCCACCTCCTGTTGAGCTCTTTTCTATTCAGCAAGGTTCTTCTTCAGCACTGCCTGATCCTTTAGCTCCATTCATCGAGCCACAAGGTGCAATTGTTGCGTATTCTATAGAGGACATTCATCTCCTCTTTGATGACAGTGTCAGCACACCTGTCATACCACTTACATTGGGGATTCCCTTTTAGGATCCTCATTTCTACTCCTTTGAGCATCAGGTTGGCCTTCCAGTGACACCTCAGCTTTCAAGGTTACCTCTACAGTGTCCACTGACTTTCACTCCTTTGCATTAGAGTCACAGTGGTTTGTTCATTGATCCAAGGGTTCTTTCATTCTGGGGGGGCTTTGGAGCCTCAACCCTCTCTCACGGGGGGTTGGCAGCATGCATTGTACTTATGGCTTTGAGAGAGTCTCTTGAAGTCATTCTTTGTGTCTTTGCTTTCTCTTACATCTCTTTTTGGAGAGGATTTTTTCCCACTAGGTTTTCTCCTTTACTCCGATTTATAGAGATTTCCTTGTACTGGGTACCTGATCAGGCCTTGTTGTCGGGACCCATTTTTTTTGCTTTCATAGTTGTGCTAGGTTAGCTTCCTCCTGAGCTACGCTTAAGGGCGGTGTTAGAGTAATAGATATATTTGACTTTATAATTAAATCATTTTGGTTTAATTAATTAAGTCCTTTATTATTCTATTTTACTTAAGCTTACTCCTTTTAGGTGAATAATAATTAATATTTATATTAATTATTATTCCTCAACCTAGCTTTGTGTGGCTTTAGGGTTTCCATCCTTATAAGCCACTTTTTGTAATTATTTGTTCATTCTCTTTTAATACAATTTGAGCTCTGACATTTTTGAGCACAAGAGGGTTTTTCTTTTTCCATATTTTTGCTTCATTCTTTGTGACAGGTATTGTGCATGCAGCTGGATCTTGGAGTTGAATCTGATATTTCATCAGTTTCTACAATTCCACCAGGCATACCTCCAAATAGAGTGTTTGAGCACATCACTGAGATGGAGGAGGGCACTAAGCTCATGATTACTACCCCTTATCGTCACCCTAGGAACTATAAGGAGGAGATAGAGAAGATGATAAAGGAACTCCTTGACATGGGACACATCAGGCCCAATTGCAGTCCCTTCACTTCTTCAGTGGTTTTGGTGAAGAAGGATGGTACCCTTCACATGTGTATTGATTACTGTGCACTAAATAAGAGGACCATTAAGAATAGGTACCACATTCCCCAGATTAATGAGCTGTTAGATGAGCCAAATGGAGCATTTTACTTCTCAAAGATAGATCTTTGATTAGGGTACCATCAGATACATGTCCATGAGGAGGATTTTCATAAGATGACATTCAGATGTCACTACGTGCACTATGAGTTTCTAGTGATGCAATTTGTTTCTCACTAATGCTCCAAATACCTTTTAGTCTTGCATGAATCACATATTCAAAAAGAAGTTACGCAATAGTGTCCTAGTATCGTTTGATGACATCTTGGTCTTCAACAAGACTTGGGAGGAGCACTTGAGACACTTGGATGAGGCTCTTAGCATCATGGAGATTCAGTCTCTATTTGCAAAAGAATCCAAGTGTGAGTTTGGGTTGACTAAGATCCTCTACCTGGGACATGTGATAGGGGAAGATGGAGTTAAGGTTCATCAGAAGAAGATACAGGCAATCCTTGATTGGCCACCACCATAGAATGTGTCAGATTTGAGAGGGTTCCTTGGGTTATGTTCTTATTATAGGAGGTTTGTAAAGGGATTTTCTCAGATAGTAGCACCCCTCACTGATCTTACTCAAAAAGGGGCTTTCAAGTGGAAAGGTGATATAGAGATAGTCTTTGATAGACTCAAGATCATCATGAGTATGTGTCTAGTTCTAGCACTACTGGATTTCTCTCGTCTGTTTGTTCTAGAGTGTGATACTTCAAGAAATGGGATCGGTGCAGTATTGATGTAGGACATGCACCTAATAGCATATGAGAGCAGGAAAATCAAGGACAATCAAAGGTTGTACTCCTCGTATGACAAATAAATTCTTTCCATCATGCACTCCTTGGCTAAATTTAGGCAGTATCTAGTGGGTGACAAGTTTAGAGTTAAAACGGATCACAACAACTTGCGCTACTTCTTGGAGCAGAAAGAGTTAAACAAAAGACAATAGAAGTGGGTTAGTAAAAACCAGGTACACAATTTTGACATTGAGTATGTCAAAGGAAAAAATAATATTGTGGCTGATGCACTTTCTAGGAGACCTTCAGTGGTATATTGTTGTATTCTTTCAGAGATTTTCGCAGATTGAAAATCCCACTTACTGGTTGAGTATTCTAAAATTACTCAAGCATGTCAAATTTTGGACAGATAGCTCCTAGATAACAAGTACATGGTAATTAATGACATCATCTTCTATAAGGACATAATTTACCTAGTGCCGGATTATAAGCTTAAGGCTAAGATAATGAGGTTTGTTCATGATGCACCCACAGCAAGACATATAGGGTTTTTCAAAACCTACAGGAAGGTTAGAGAGAGGTTCTCATGGAAGGGCCTCAAGGATGATGTCCTCTAGTATGTCAGAGAGTGTCAGACTTGTCAGTAGAACAATTCTAAACACGAGCATCTGACCGGTTTACTGCAGCCCCTACCCATTCCATCCCAGAGGTGAGAAGGTATTTTGATGGATTTCATTACTAGTTTGTCGAGAGTACAAGGAAAGGAAAAGATATATGTGGTGGTGGAAAGACTTACTAAGTTTTCTCACTTATTTGCTATCATAGCATATTGGTCAGCTGCGCAGGTAGCTGAATTATTCTTTTGAGAGGTTTTTAGGCTGCATGGTCTTCCCAAGACCATTATTAGTGACAAGGAAAGTGAGTTTATCAAAAACATTTGGCAGGAGTTTTTCATATTGGTAGGAACCGAATTGACTCCCAACACCAGTTACCATCTGTAGATGGATGGCCAGACGAAGATTGTGAACAAATGGGTAGAAGGTTATCTCTATAATTATGTATTAGGGTAGTAGAGGGATTGGGTTAGATGGTTGTACTTGGGGGATTTTTGCTACAACTCTACCTATCATATGAATATTGGCATGTCACCATTTCAAGCTCTCTATGGCAGCGATCCATGATGTTTCATAGACTTGGCTCTTCAGGACAACAGGGCACCAATTGTGAGACATTGAGTAAAGGACCATTGGGATATGCTTAAGTCTCTCAAGGAGAACATTCATAGGGCACAAAATTAGAAAAAGATGTATGTTGATCGACACCAAATAGAGCAGATTTTTGAGTCAAGGGATATGGTTTACCTTTGTCTCTATCCATACAGGAAGAGTTCTCTGAAGAAGAGTGGATCAGAAAATCTCAATCCCTAGTTTTATGGTCCCTACCGCATCTCTAGGAGGGTTGGTGAGGTGGCGTATGAGCTCAAGCTATTGGTGACAACCAGATTCATATTGTTTTTCATGTGTCTTGCCTCAAGAAGGCATTATGGCAGTAGATAGTCCCTTCAGTTGGATTACCCCCACTTGATGAGGAGTGTAAATTGGTTTTGGTTCCAGTTGAGGTGATTGAGATCAGAGAGAGAGAGCTGCAGAATAGAGCTATTAGAGAATACATGATTTGATGGAAGGACTTACCGATAGAGGATGCTACATGGGAGGGTGAGTCTATTCTGTAGCACCTTGCTTTGAGATTTCTTGAGGGCAAGCAAACCTGGGAAGGGAGG
This sequence comes from Thuja plicata, assembly GCA_018584345.1. Classification (NCBI taxonomy): domain Eukaryota; kingdom Viridiplantae; phylum Streptophyta; class Pinopsida; order Cupressales; family Cupressaceae; genus Thuja; species Thuja plicata. The sequence continues at coordinate 1,254,600 of MU225327.1, read as the reverse complement.
ACTGTAATGTCCCCAATCCTGCAGTAGGCCATTATGGTGCCTGATTAGTCTATTTCCCCCATATTGATAGGCTAAGGGCTTCATTCAGAGGATGTTAGCCGATCACAGGCTTCAGTGGGCGAGCATTTATTATTTGGGCTTATTTTATAAAGTAAAGTCACTTTACTTCATAAAAGGATATTATAAAGTCACTTTATGACTTTAAGTTACTTTATTTTATAAAAGTGACTTAAAGTAACTTAATTGAGCACTTTAGCCCACATTTCTTAAGTTGTGGTGTTTTCCCTCACTTCGAGGTTATAAAAGAAAAAGGATTTCTTGGGAGAAGCACCATGAAAATTATTATAAACAAAGAATTTGAAATTTTGGTTGCGTTTGTGATTGGTTATATTTTCTTAAGGACAGAAACCCTTGAGGAAAAGTAGAGAAGTTGGAAGTAGCCCCAGCATCTCAACATTGGTGGAATCATTCAGATTTCATTTTAGAGCTTAATGCAGAGGTGAAATAAAACAATTAATTCTGGTTTAGCATTCTTAAATATCACACACAAGAAGATAGTTTACTTACAAAGTTAGTTTAAATCTTGCATATACATTACAACAATAAGAGTAAACTATAGTTATTTTGAGTTGTTCTTAGACTCTCATGGAAGGAGGCCAATATTGGTGAAGACCTTTTCATTCAGTGCATAGGTGATTATACAATATAGAGAAACGACTTTGGTAGTGGTGTCCAGCACTGCATTGGCATCCTCACCATGTGAAAGGAGAACTAAACACTAGGCGTGAGTAGAGTTACTCTTCCCAACCATGTGAGAAGGTTCCAGTTCAGCAATAGGTTGGTATTAACATTGCAGGCTGAACATGTGCATAAAATGAGTCACTCCTTCCCAACTGTGTGAGCCAGTTACTTCTAGCATTCAGACATTGTATGGAAGAGAAAATGCAGCACCACATGACTATAATAAGAAGTTGTGTTCAAAATAGCAGGGATATTCGGATGCAAACCACCATGGGATGTCAAGGAGGGCCTATCATATTGTTTTGATAAGGCCATTAGCATTGTATGTAGACATAGGTAGCGGGTGCCATCACAATCAGCCACTCACTCCATCCTCTACGTTGAGCAAGCACATACATTGTCCAGGTAGTCTCGATAGTGATTTGAGGATTTGATTTGCTAGCAATATTGATTTTAATGGTTTATTCATGTGGTGAAACTAGACATTAATAGTGGTGTTAATTACTTGTGTCAATGTATTTCTCCATGTATTAAGAACTCTGAAAATAGAAGGGTATATGAACACCTTGTGATATTTAGAAAAACAATTGCTAGAAAGCAATGTTCTTGCATATTCCAAAATAACCATTGGATGTTATTCAATGATCATATAACACTTGTGAAACTCATAAACTACAAACAAGAATCCTTTAGCGTAGAATTTTTAATAACAAACAATTACAGTATTGACCCCCCAAAGTCAAAACTTTACAATCACTTTCCATTATGGAACCAGTCAGTGTCATTACAAGATATTGTATATATCATAGTGATTAGTATAGAGGATGTCAAGTTCATCTCTGATTGCTCCAATTCTTTCTTTTTTATATTTATAATTAAGATCTAAAAAAAATTACTTAGTACCTTTGTTTCCCTCTTTAATCCAATGAAGTCTAGCTCTAACCTTATCCCCATGTCCTTTATAATTCTCAATGTTTTGCAATTGAGCTTCTGCAGCAGCAATAGAAGTTTGAATGTTAATGTTGCAAGGGTCATCATTAAGAAGTTTTATGTCTCAAACAAGTCTTCCTGAAGGAATTTTTCTGACGCTTACATTTCCAAGCCATTATTTTTCCAAATGAACTTAATAAATTAGTGCATTGAGTAATGGAAACACACCACCAATCAATCCAAGACTCTTCATCTTCAGGTTTAGGTAACGAATTCCAAATTTCCACAAGAGAGGCTAAACATGTAGGATTTTTTAAATGGGAAATATTTATTTTGAAGGGAAGATAGTATTCATTATTCAAGGATTGAGACAAACTTATGTTGCAAATTATAGGAAAGTGATCAGAAAGCATAGCAAAATTGTCCACTTGAACCCGCAATCCCTTAGAGTCCTTAACCAGTGATAAAGTAGGAGATATGTAGAATCTATCCAGCCTGCTCAAATTTCTATCCTCTCCCATTCTACAATTAGACCATGTAAACCAATTTTTGGATTGGCTGGAGGAATTATCATAAACAAGATCTATGACTCCCAAGGAGTTATGCCAAAATAACCAGCTATCAAATTCTTGTTAGCTGAGATTAGTATGTTTAAACCAGATGTGGTCTTGACATTTCTCTACCATATTAAAGTCTCCCCCTAGAATCCAGTCAGCATTGGGAAAGTAATTAGCCATCTAATTCCATAATTTAGTTTGATCCTTAGCAAGAGTGGGGGCATATATTGAGAAAAAGCAAATGAGCTGACCATGAATAAGGGTGAGAGCCTAGATACAACTATGAGAAGGATCCCCACCCTTATTAATGATATGTTTAGCAACCCATGTATTAAGACCAATAATAGCTCCACCTCTTCCATCATTACGAGATGTGTGCAAAAAAACTAGCATCTCTCCAAATATTGCATAATGAAGCATCAAGCTTAATATTACTGATTATAACTTGTTGAATAAAAATTAAATCTAGCTGCCATTTAGCAACCATATCATTCACTTAATACTTATGAGGAGGGAGTGAAATCCCTCGAATATTCCAAGAGAGGATTCTAAATTTTATTGCGGGTATGAGGGGAATCCTCGGCCTGAGACAATGCACTGAACCTTTATCAAGATTCAAATCAACAGCTTTGGCCATATAGTCCTTAGTGTTGGAATGACTATGGAATGTTGGGACTGAGAGGGGAGGGGTGAATCAGTACCACAAAAACTTCTATAACTAAAATTTCATATAACCATATATTGTTGTTGTTGTTTACCGAATTCAATAACTTGAAATGAAAATAATATAAAGCTTATAAAACATATCATCAAAATATTAAAGAAATAGAACTCATAACTCCATGATTTTTTTTACATGTAAATCCTTGGTTAGAGGACAAAATTGTGGTGGGGATGACACTCACAACCTTCACTAACTGCAGTATAAAGGTTGCTTAATTAGAGCTTACAATGTTTAGCCATTTTGATAGTTTACCCGATTAAGAGTATACAAATACTTGTTATGTCTACCTGGTTAGAAGATTTTACAATCTCTACACTTAGAGATGTACCCTGTTAAAGGATTTACAGATATAAGATCGGTTAAGATCTACCCAGTATTGAGATTTCTAGCTCTCAATACAATAGTACTACCCAGTATTGAGATTTCTAGCTCTCAATACAATAGTATCAACAACTCAATAATGTCTTATATATTGCATAAAAAATAAATGTTGATGGACTCTATGTGCTCTAAAATTTGTGTTACCTCAATCTCAAACTATCACACTTTCTCAGATCTTCTCTATTATAGATAAATATCTAATCGGTGATCTGATATGATCTTTTTTCTTCAAATAACTCATTTTATTTTCACTAACAATATCAGCCTTCTTTGTATCATCACTCTGTCCTGCTCTATAAATCATCCTTTAAATATAAAAATCATTGCCTCTTAATCTTATGCGTTAGGTTGCTGTGATTTTTTTTAATTGTTAGATCTTCTTTTTCGCTCAGTGACTGTGTCACTTTTACCTCGGTACTTGGTGCTTTCTTGGAAATAACAATCTTTCATTAACCGCTTAATGTTCTCCTCAGATCTTCTCTTTAAATTAATTTGATCATTGACCTTGTAATAAATTGTTCTATGTGCATTGTATAATCACAATTAATGTTATGTCAATTCATTAAATGCATCCTTATCATGTTTAGAATCAAATAAGTAACTTGGTAGAGTAACTTCTCTTTTCTCGGTTAAATGATCTTTAGTACTCGGTAACTGTCAAATTGGTGTACTTCATATGTACTCAGCATTCGGTAACTGTAGACTCTCGATGTAGTGTCGTTATCTCTTTTGTGTGTTTTACTGACTTTACTAATTACTTACTCGATGTACATTAATGACTAGTTAAATATTTGGCTTTCTCCTTTTCACAGATTCATTCATCCGACTCATATGAATTTGACTTAACTAATGACAACAAAATATCTATAGAGATAACAATATACCCCTTTGAAATTAGTTGAGCATTTTTTGACAAAAAATTCAAAGTCATCAAAATTAGTAACCCCCCCTCAGATGTTACTCTCTAGTACAACTCTGCTTCCCTCTTTTCATTTTCACATATATAGTTTTTTTTATTTTGTATTGACTCTATTTCCTTTTTTTATTTTCAAAAATATATATCTGACTCTCTATTTATCCCCCTTTTTGACAAAAAGTATCGATAGTAAAACTTATTTATCAAAAACATGCTTATACCTTTGTTGTATCCCAGCCAGTACAGTCTCCCACATCTCTCAGAGATTATGTAAATAACAATGTGCTCATTTATTTCTACCAATAGGTCAACTATAGTATCGAGGGTGCTGACCTCTGGAAAACTTGCTAGTTCTTTTCCTTTCTTCAAATGTATCTGCATGGATTGCATATGGGGAATCAATAGTGCTTGTAGTTCAAGCAACTCCAATCTCAGCTTATCTTCTTCCTGTCTCAATGAGAGTTGAACTCCCATGAGTTCCTCTATCTTTTAGTAATAGGTCTGGAATTCTCCAAGCTCGATAGTTAACTCTTTAAGCTACTCGGTCAGCTCTTTTTCATTATTTGCCCCCTTCTTCTTGATTTCCTCAGTAAAGTTAGAAAGAATACAAAATTTATGAAATAATGAAATGATGGATTGCAATTTTTCTTCAACTTTTGAACATAACTTAGAAAGAGTTACCTTTTATATCAATATTTTGCAGTAGGTCCTCCATCAATTTCTTCTCCATAGATTCCTTGTGAATCTTCAACATATATTTAGTCATGTCTTTGTTCGGTCCTTTGATTTGTTGGACTAGATTTTCAACTTGGTCTAGCAAGGGCTTAGATTCATCAATAGTAACTTCAGGAATAATTTCCTGGAAAACTTCCTTGACATATTCTAATATGTCTACCTTTTTTCTTCTTCACGAATAACTTGTCCTGCTCAACCTTTTGAGCTACAATATTTGCATAAATGCGTAATTTTGTGGGCTTCATCATATTAGGGTCTCTCAGTGGTATGATGATTGGCTTACTTAAATCAATCACATGTTTCCTCTTTTTTTCTCATTCAGTCTACTCTCTCCAGTAGAGCATTTGGAACATGATGCCATTGTTGCATCTGGTGACTCAGTATGGTGAGCGGCTATACTCTCCTCTGCTTTAACTTCCTCTTGTTGTTTTTCTTCTTCTTTTTCTACATCCTTCTCTTTTATATTTGATTACTACAACATTTCTTTTTTTGTATCTTGTGTCTTTTGAACATTCTAAACATTTGATGTGTCAGCTAGTGGTGTGTTCTTCTTTTTTTCCTTTTGTGTTGGTTGGGGGTTCCAACCCGGTATCCTTCCTATGTTCAGTCTCGGTAGCCTCTGGCTCATCAATATCTTGGCTTGATTTCCATATCTTGTGCAACTCGATTAGTACCAATATGAATAGTGGAATAACTTTGTACTTGTATCAATATGGGATCGATACTTTGCAATGGTACAATATCTCCATCAATACACTCAGTATCTGGTACTTACAAGTCCATTACATCTTCATCCTTTGACAACTCATTTGTAGGATCTATATCCTCTTATGCATCTTCAATGATTACTTTTGCATTGTCAATAGCTAGATCATCACGATCTACTTGGCTTGTGCTTTCCTTTACCTTGTCAATAACGGTTTCACTTTGATTCTTTGTTGCATCATGTTGCTCAGAATTAGATATGTCAAATATATCTCTCCACTTTGTATCAATTTCCCTATCCACAGATAGTATATATCCATTCATGATTCTGTTGGAAATGAGATAAGTAACTGAGAGGGGAGGGGTGAATCAGTTACTACAAAAAAAATCCCTTATCCCTTAGATGTTTGAACAATATAACACTATTACTTGATTAATTAAGATATTCTTCTATAACTCGGGTGTTAAAGCAATCTTTAGGATATCCAATGCAATTATGCTTTAGTGATTAAGTGTTAAAACATAAAGCATGAAAAAAATAACATATACATAGGTGACACCAAGATTTAATGTGGAAATCCAATATGGGAAAAACCACCAATGTAACTAGTTACTATTTTTCACTCTTCTAAAGTGAGCCCTGTTAGGAGCCAACCCTATAAAAGGTTACAAAACACACTGTTAGGTGTGACCCTGTTAGAGGCTTTAATCACCCTGTGAGGAGTGGCCTTGTTAGAGTTCTTTAGCACTTCAACATAGAAATGCTACCTTGTAAGAGGATTTAAAAAAAGACTGTTAAGTCTACTCTGTTAAGAGATTTGAGATCACTGCTATAATTGTTAGAAAGTAACAATTAATTGACCTATATATGTAAGCAACTATCTTTGTTGATTCAGATATATGTTCTGATTATAATTGGATCCTTTTTTATCAAATATTCTATTGCAGCTTCGATTTTTATGTACTCAATCAGAATCCCATCTGATTTTGCCTTCACTCTTCATATCACATAATTCCACACTTTTGCTTATACACTCTTACACTCTTGCTCTCACACATTCAATCCAAACTTGACCTTTCATATATATGATAAGCCCTGTCAAGTTGGCTTGAATATACTTCTAAATAAGTAATAAATCATAATTCAGTCGACCCCATATAACCAATTAATTATAGAATGTAAACCATTGTTAGTCAGCTGACACTGAATAATCAACTCGGTTAACACTGAATTTCTCTAATGCCCGACCATGACTGAAATGCCCGAGTGACTCGATCAACACTAAAAAAGTCTTTCTATTCACCAATTGTGCTCGATCTGAGTGTAGACATTTGTGTAACATCACTACATAAGTGTAAATACATGTGTAACATCAATGACAATACACAATTGAATAATTTTCTTCAACAATCTCCCTCTTTGGCATTGATGGCAACACAACATGTCATAATACAAAGAATTATAGAGAAACAAAAAACTTTCTTTAATGTCTTTAGCTTCATTCTGATTCTCATCCAAAAAACTCCCTCTTTCATCAAACTTTGTCTCTTGATAATATTTCTCCCTCTGACATCAAACCCTTCCTCTTTTTGTTATGAAATGACTCTTAAGTAATTTCTTTTGTATTATAGAAAACTCTCCCTCTTTGACAACATATGCCAAAGACTCCATCTCTATAAATACTAAGTATCAATACCAATATTTAGTACTATTTCTCTTTGAATTTTTAATGTACTTGAGTGTACTAATTCATCTGCAATGGGCTCTGATATACCTGCATCAACTGATAGTTCTTCATTATGGCTCAAGTTGATGCATCACTAAACTGTATTTTAGTGAGCTTCGGTTAGGGGAAGCACCCCTTGCTTTCCTCTAAGATACAAAAATGCATCCCTAGGTAAATTTTTGATGAATATGTCTGCAATTTTTTCTTGATTACTCACATATTCTAACCTTACTTCTTTATTCTGTACTAATTCCCTCAAGAAATGATACTTTATTTCTATATGCTTGGTTTTGGTGTGCATCAATGGATTCTTTGAAATGTTAATGGCATTGGTGTTTTCACGGTAGATAATAATTGGTTCTTTCACTTCTTCCTTCATTCTTGACAACAACTACTTGAACCATATGATGTTTGAACAGTTCACTCCTGCAACAACATATTCTGCCTTTGTTGTAGACTAAGAGATACAATCTCATTTCTTGCTAGTCCAAGATACTAACCTCTTTCCAAGAAAGAACGCTCCACCACTGGTGCTTTTCCTGTCATCAAGACTTCCAGCTCAATCAACATCAGTGAATTTCTTCAAATCAAAGTTCCCACCTTTCTTATACCATAAACCATAGTCTTCAGTACCCTTCAGATATCTCAAAATTCTTTTGATTTCCATTAGATTATTGTCTTTGGGATTAGCTAAAAATCTTGCAACAATACCAACTACTAATGCAATATCAGGTCTTGTGTGAACAACATATTGCAATATTCCAATCATGGATTTGTAGTTGGTCTGATCTACCTCCTTTGAATCATCATCCTTAGATAATTTTTGTCCAATACACATGGGTGTTCCAACTAGTTTGTAGTCTTCCATTCCAAATTTCTTGAGTATCACCTTGATATATTTTGATTGAGTAATGTAGATACCATCCTTCATTTGATGAAATTGTAATCCAACAAAGAATTTTATCTCACCAAACATAGACATCTCAAATTATTTACTCATAGCTACAGAGAATTATTTGCATAAGTCATCATATCCAGTGAATAATATGTCATCAAAAAATATCTCTGCTAATAATATTTTGTTTGGTGGTCCTTTGATGTACAGGCTATTGTTATCATTAGTTCTCTAAAATCCAATATTTACTAGGTAACCATGCAGTCTTTAATACTAGTCTCTGGGCACTTGCTTCAGTCCATACAATGCTTTGTGCATCTTGCAAACCATATTCCTTCTACTAGGATCAACGAAGCCTTCAGGTTATTCAATGTAGATTTCTTCTTCTAGGATTCCATTCAGAAATGCAGATTTCACATCCATTTGATATAATTTGTATCATTTATGTGCAGCATATGCCAGAAGAGTTTTGAATCCTTCAAGTCTTGCAACATGAGAAAACTTTTCTCCATAATAAATTCCCTCTTCTTGAGCATACCCTTTACAAACTAGTCTGGCCTTGTTTCTATAAACTTCACCATTTTCATTTATCTTATTTCTAAAAACCCACTTGGTTCCAATCACATTATTGTCCTTTATCCTAGGCACAAGAGTCCAAGTTTTGTTCTTCTCAATCTGCTCAATTTCTTCATTCATTTCCTCTATCCAACTTTCATCATTCAATGCATCTCTAACTATTCTAGGTTCAAATTCACTTAGTAAACATGTACCTTTGATTTTGTTCCTTTTCATTACACCTTCTTTCTGATCTCTAATTATTTTCTCAGGTGCATGATTCCTTCTAACATATCTAGAAAGTACTGGATCCTTCAGTCTTGATTCTGGACTTGATCCACTAGGTCTATCATTCTCAAATATTCTTTCATGTTCTTCTATCTGATGCTTGGGTTCCATTGTCTATGACTCAGGTCCCTTTGTCTGTGACTCAGGTCCCTCTATCTGAGACTTGGTTCCCTTTGTCTGTGACTTAGTCTCTTCTACTGATAGCTTGGGTTGCATAGTTTGTAACTCAAGTTGTACAGTTTGTGTTAGTATATTCAGTAGTTAACAGTTATGTTGTCCAATCACCATTTCTCGAGTCATAGGCATAGTATCAAGTTCATGATACACAAAGTTCATGTATTCTTCAGGCTCTTTACTGCACTATTCTTCACATCTTTCTACAAACTCGTCAATCTTGATATGTACACTTTCTATGACTTTATGAGTAGTAAGATTCAGACATTTGTATGCTTTACTTTTACATGAGTAACCTAGGAATATTCCTTCATCACTTTTTGCATCTAGTTTTCCCTTTCTTGCTTCCTTCAAGATGTAACATTTACTTCCAAATACTTTGAAATAATGAACATTAGGTTGATAGCCATACCATAATTCAAAAGGTGTCTGGTTACTACCTTTCTTCATTTGAACTCGGTTCAAGGTGAAAACTGTAGTGTTGATGGCCTCCTTCCAGTATTTGGCAGCAACATTCTTTTCAATCATTAGGGTTCTGGCACAATCCATAATGGATCTATTTCTTCTTTTTTCTATTCCATTTTGTTGTGGTGTACCAGGGGCAGATACTTGTCTTTTGATTCCTCTTTCATTATAGAATTAATTGAACTCATTAGAAATGAATTCTCCTCCTCTGTCAAATCTTAGACATTTTAGTTTCTTTCCTGTTTCTTTTTCAACTCTTGCAAGATACCATTTGAATTTCTGAAAAGCTTCTAATTTTTCTCTGAGAAACATGACAGTCATCATTCTAGAATGATCATCAACAAACAGAATAAAATATTTCTCTCTAGTATAGCTTGTTGTTCCAATTGGTCCACAAAGGTCAGTATGTACCAATTCCAAGATTTCATCAGTATTGTAATTCTTGCTCTTGAAACTTGTCTTGCTCATCTTTCTGATTTGACATTGTTTGCATGTTGCTAACTTGGGTTTCTTCAAAATATGAATACCTTTGACTCTCTTTTTTTTACTTATGTTTACCAGATTATCAAAATTTACATGACACAACCTTTTATGTCATATCCATCTTTCTTCTACTTGTGCAATGAAGCATGAACCTTTAGTGAGATCAAGATAGAATAGATTACCTTTTGTTTGCCTACCAGTTCCAACTAGGTTTCCTTTACCATCCAGGAGCTTGGCCTTACCATTCATGAATTCTACCATGAAGCCAATGTTGTTCAGTTGTGCTACACTGAGTAGATTTCTCCTCAGTCCTTCAACCCAATTATCATTATCACATTTGATTCCATCTATCAGAGCATTGCAACCTTTTCATTTCATATAGCAAGGTTCGTCATTCCCAAAACTAACACTCCCACCATCATAGTGTTCAAGATGTTCAAACTTTGTCTTATCACCAGTCTGTTGGGATTAATGGAAAGTAGTACTAAGAGGGGAGGGGTGAATCAATACCTCTAGAACTTTTAACACATTTCACCTTTGATCATTAGTAATCATTCTTTACTATATTACTGACCATATGTGACGTTCTTTCTTATGCATGTAATATTAATTCATAATCTTTAATTGTTTTCAACATTCATAGAAACATTCATGAAATTAATAAACACATAACACAAGATATGATATCGCAGAAAACTCCTGTTAAGAAGTAACAACTACGGTGGGGATGACACCCAAAAAACTTCACTATCTACATAATGGAAGGGAGCTGGTAAAGGCTTACAATTGATCACTTCTAATGATCTACCCTATTAGGAGTATTAAAGTGGAGACCTGTTAAGATCTACTATGTTAAGAGATTTTAGAAACACTAATGAAGTGTGCACTCAGTTAAGAGATTTACAATAGGATTGTTAGGTCCACCTTTCTTGAAAGGGTTTCTTAAGTGTACTACACTTTTTATAATGATTACAATATGTTTGACCTGACTGCATGAAATCTATAATTGATGATCACAAATTCATTAAAGCTCTCATAATATAAATATCACCTATAGTGATTGATTAATACCTTTTCCTACTCGTCGGTAGCCTATGTTCTATTCTTGAAATTGAATTGATCCTTTTCTATTATTCTTTATGAATTCTCTTATCTAATCCTTAGATTCTCTTAGTGGCTACAATCATCATCAAACAACATGTTCACAATATATTGAGCATCTATTTATACAAGTATTTGACCTATTCTAGAATTATGCATTACAATGTTAACTCTTGATCCAAGGTATACAACTTGACCTTGATCCTTTAGTTTGCATGTTTTAAAATAGTTAAACTAATTAAAACAATAATAATTACATTGCTTTCTCCACACATAATGGATTTAAAACAAATCAAGAAGCTAAATATAAAACTTCAGTGATTTATCTGACGTGGAAAGTTGGATCCACTTTTTGCGGGATGTAACTGACTGTCGGTTCTTGATCGTCGGGTTGAACTAAAAGTATGTCAGTGTTCCTTCATTGAACTGATCATTAGGTTTCCCTGTTGGTTACTTTTTAGTTTCCTTTTTCCTTTTTGTCATCAAGTAACATTGAATAGTGTTTGTCAGGATGCTTTGTACTTGGCAGTATTAGGTAACCTTGGCGTCGGGTAGTGTTGTGCCCTGACTGTCGGTGTAGTGTAAACCGATGGTATAGATCATGTTTTTCTTTGTATATACTAATGGAAAAATATAATGCCTTCAATATCCCCCTTTGACATTAGTATCAAAAACTGATATGTGCATAATACTAAAGTGTTTAGTATGTACACCATGTATATATCCTTGGCATTATATGACTCCCCCTAACTGTATGCATCGGTATAGTATAAGTATATATGTACATGTATACTTGCCTCTATACTATACATTCCCTATTCTTTTCTCTTTCAACTGAATGACTGTACAAATCATTTCATCCTTTACTTCCCCTTTTACTGTTGATAGTACATATCATATCCCCCTTTATTTGATACTCATGACAAAAATTTACAACTTATAAGTTGTCAAAAATGTGTAACTTACAATGTGTCAAGAATATGTGAGTGGGTTGTCTTGATATCTTCGAGCAATTTCTCCCATTTTTCTTTTAGTAGTTCTAGTGCCATGTGCTCTAGCTCTACTCTTGCATGCATATCATAAATTTTGTTTAGGATAGACATTTCTGGGGTGGAAATTAGTGCTCTTGCCTCTGGCATATGTTGTTTTAGTAGTGAGAGTGTCAGTAAGAGTTGTGCTTGAAGCTCATTTACCTCATCTTTGAACTTTGTCTCTATAATCTAAATGTTTTGTCTCAATTTTTGAGATTTCTTGAGCTGCTCATTATGCAATTTAATTGCCTCTTCACTACTTGTGATACTTTGTGCACTTGTCTGAAGATCAACATCTATCTGTGCTATCTTGTTGGTATACTCCTTAGTGAGTTGATCTAGCATGCATAAATTTTTTATCAAGGTTATAGCTTCTGAGATTATTGGATCTATTGTGTTAAACATTTCAAAAAGATTTACCTTTTGCAATGCCACTTCTTGGCTTATCTTCTCAGCTAATTTGAACTCAGAATTTTGTTCAAGTCTATCCCCCATAGCCTTCTCAGCATCTATGTTCTAATATGTGATTGCATCTGTGAGAACCACTAATTGATCAAGCATTGGGGCTATTTGATCAACATCTACATCAGGTACAATTTGTTTAGGTATTCCTCATGCTACTTCAAGTACCTTTGCCTCTTTGGTGGATTTTTTCAACTTGTCTTACATTGCTTTCCTTTCACGAAGTCTTGCATACTTTGTTAATTCAGTTTGATCCAATGTCCTAGGATCACAAACTGGAATCTCAATGATTTCATCTAATGTCACTAGATTATTATGCTTGCTTTTCTTCTTCCTTGAGATTTGTGTGGACGTAGATGTATGAACTACCATTGCTAGTTTATTTGTCTTTTCTGATGCACTCGGTGAAGGATTTGTTGAAGATGCTTCTTGTGTTTTCTGCTCAGGGTTCACCTGTTGGTTTGGTGAAGATGTCTCTCCATCAGCCTTGGGTGTCTCTGCAGATTTTTCTTCTGATTTCTTATCCTTCTCATCTGTCTTGGCTTCTTCACCTTTTTCTTTCTGCTTGTCCTCTTCTACTTTTTGTGCTTCCTCTTTACTTTGATTAGTAGATTTGTCTTTCTGATCATCGGTTGCATCTTTTTCTGTAGTTGTATCCTTTGTTGCATCAGTTGTGTCCTTTGCCTTTGCATCACCCTTGTCCTTGGGTATGCTAGTATCTATTGCATTATATTCCGCATTACCTTCTAGTAGATTTATGGCCTTTATTAGCACTGGCATATTATCCTGAGTGCTCACATATGTTGCATCTTGATTTGTGTCCTGCTCATCGGTTTGATCCTGTTGATCAGTGGCATCTTCATCTTTTTGAATTTGATCAGCAGGGTCCAGTCCTCTGATGTCAATAATTGATGTTTTCGGCCATATTTCATTAGCAACATCCATATCTTTATTTCCTTGGGTCTTCAATGCTTTTTGCTTGATTTAATCCTTAAGTGATATGAATATGCATCATCATCCTTTTGTGGATCCTTATCAGATTCATACTGAGTGATGTCTTGAATGTCAAGATCATCCATAACTTGGTCTAAGTCAATTGGCTCAACATTATCTACATTGTCCAAAGAAATGTGCTAAGGACTTGCCTTATCTTTCTCCTCCTCTACATGAGGTGTGTCGATGAGAAGTATTTGATTCTCATGACTTGTTGACTCTGCAGGCAGATCTAGGAGTTGTCTCCATTTGGTCTGGGTCATACTATCTAGCTCCATAAACTATCTAGCTCCATAAACTTATCTTCTAGCACTTTGTACACTCTAATCTTAGCTACAAATTTACTTGAGTGCTTCATTATTTCCTTGATCTCTTCCATCTTTGACTCGGGAGGCATAAGTGTGACAAGTGCCCTCTCCCTTGCTTCTTTTTCTATATGTACAACATATGACCATTGTTGTGAGATTCTATTACCCAACTCTTTGAGTATTTGGCTTATAAACTCCACTGGTACATATTTAAACTTGACCATTGCCCTAATTATTACATCTTGTATCTTGTTTTGGTCTTCTGGTTCAAGTTTATCCCATTGTCTGATATTTCTATTAGTCATTGTACTAGTAGTAGCAATTAACTCAGCAATTTCATCAATTGTTCTAGTGAGAAAAATTTTCTTACTCACATCAGGCTCATCCTCTTTAGAATCTTCAATGTCAGCTTTGGTCTTGGCCATTCTTTTTCTCCTCTTTATTGGTGTTTGTTTCTCTATTTGCTTGGTTTTCTTTGTTGGTTGCTTCCTCTTATAGGTCCTCACTTGACCTTTCTTCAGAGGTGTAGTATCTTTTGATGTTTGGCTCCTTGTTCTCTGTTTATTTGTAGGAGGTGGAGTGTATCGGATTCAGTTGCCTTAGAATCTGATTTATGTTCATGTTGCCCTTCACCAATGGTACCTTGTTCATCAATTTCCTTTGTTTGATCTTGTTCCTCGTCATTAACTGATAGAATCTTTTCAAGATTCTTTACCATCTTATTCTTCTTGTTGGCAGTCTTCTTGATTACTAGGCCTCTTTTTATCTTTGACTTGGCCTCTTCATAAGTGCCAAACCTTGGTTGTTTGTTGTCAAGTAGCTCATTGATCAATGCATCAATTGCATTTATAGCTTGATCTATGTTAATTTCATAATCAAGTGGGGCTAACCAAGCTGTTCTTGGTACAACCAGTTTTATGTGGGTGAAATCTATATCCACCATAAAACATATCTCATCCCTATGTTTTTCAATTAGTTGCTCAAGGATTCTCACTCTTTTCATCATCTTTTCCTTGAATTCAAGGAAGTATGCAGTCATCACTAAATCAAAATTATCTCCTAGTGACTTAATAAGTTCACTAATTTGCAGTGTGACTGGTTTTGTAGTATCCCACTTTACTTTTCCTACTAAAGGAAAGTATTCTTGAAAGTAGAAGAATATACAAATGATAAGTGAGCCAAACTTACATGTGTTAGTATTTGCAGACCTTATTGTTGTCATGTTCTCATCAAGTTGCTTTAATAGGAGCTCACACAGATCCATCTGAATTCCCTTTTTCACTATCTTGTAAGTTGTGATTACTATTGCAGATACAATGTTGTTAAGCCTGCTTGCCTGAAAGATCTTGTAACCAATTACACATGCACCAAACCTTAGTTCCTTATCGGTGATGGTGTTAACCTTAACACCTCTGTTATCCCACATAGCTTTTGTGAGCTTTTCAACTTCTGGCCTGGAGGGATATTTATGTGCCTTAGGCTTTGTTCAGGCTTAGAATTCTCACCCTAAATAAGGCATTGAGGCTTCATGGCAATTCTATCTAAAAATGGAAACATCCTCTAGCTGTGGGTGAACTATGGATGAGGAAGAATCTCCAAATTCTAGGCTGGTTCCTATCTAATATGGAATAACACCTCTTGATTGAAAATTTAACTGAGAAAAAGGGATGAGAGATTTAAAATTGAACTTGCATAAAAACTAGAAAAAGGTGATACACCAAGGAGATTTAGATTCTTTTGAAGCTTCAAACTGACATTCACTTATCATACCCTGATGGATCTCTGCACTATCATTCACTGCTCAATACATAGGTTAATTGGAAGGTGGCAACTAGGATTTCACCACAAGCAGTACTTTTACCATTAACAACATGCACATTCTGCAAAAGGCTTATATTCTATAATACAGAATAGGAATCAATGCAATTCACTAAACCATATTCCAAAGGTATTACTCTTATATGCTAAAAATTAAAAAGGAACTTGAACAGATGATCACAATAAGATGTATGTTAAAAGTGGGTCACTATATTCTTCTCAAAATTTGTATATAAGTTACATGTATGAATTCTCGAGCAATGAAAAGGAATAATGAAATCCTCTTGCACACCACTGAAATTACAAGCATGAACTTGAACTGGAATACAAAGAAAAATGAATTAACAGCTATAGGAATCAGAAATTCACTAAAACTACTTTTTTCCACCAATTTGACCCCCCTCAACATAAGCAGAAACTCTCTCTAAATAGCCAACATGGCTTATTTCAAATAATCTTCCCTCCAAAAGAAATCCCTCCAAAACCACTCCAAAACTATAGGGTTTAATAAATTACCCTAAAATAAAAACCCTAAGTTTTAGCCCCCTAAAACTATACCAATTACCAAAATCCATTACATCACATTCGAATACATGACATTATTTAGCAATGTTCTATCACCCTATTCAAAACCCGACTACCTAACATCAAAGGGTTGCAAACCCTTATCAACTTGGCATCAACCCATCTCTAACTCGGCCGGCACCATGCCATTGTGGTAGATGTTGTTGTGGTTTGGTAACCAGCATGGTTTGCATTTGATTTGATCACCGCCAGTTGGAATAGACAGTTTTATCCTGTCGTGGCATAAAAAGGTACCAATGTGGCAATGTCGATGCATTTGAACTATAATTGCATTTACTCCATCTAATAATGGATTCAAAATGAAAGTAAAATACAATGTAATCCTTTTATCAGTTTCATTTGCATTTTTAGGGTTTTGTGTTTTTCTTTGTGTTGCTGCCATGTTGAAAGTGGAAACCATGAAACTTTGCTATGATTCCGCCTTTGTTTTGTAGAGAAACTTTGAGTTTCATGAGTCTTTATGAGGAAAATGTTATTTACATATTCAATATAACATATGGCATCTTTGTTGTCGCATTCCTCTTCAGTAAAGGCCACGGCTTTTGATCTTCATCTGCTTAGAACTCGGGTTGCATTTGTAAGTTTGCTTGTACTTGCTTTAATGTTGGGATGTTTCGATGACATATTATCTTCGGTCTTCCCTTCTTTGCTTGATTTTGGGTTTCATCTGTGAGTTATCTTCAGTCTACTTGAAAGATAGGAACACTTGATGATAAAGTGTTTTTGAAGCCATTTACAAATGGTACTGTAGATTTAATTGTAACTCGGGTTCCATCTGTATTGATGTCTTACCACCATTTTGGGTTTTAAACCGCAGTGTATGAAGAAGACTCGAGGAGTTCTTCTCTGTTTGACCACCACTTGTAGATTCGGGATGCAACACCACTGCAATCTTGGAGTGGTCTTAAACTATGATTGAGATGTTGACCCATGAACCTCGACTTTGAACTGAGGACATCTTAGTCATAGTTTCAAACTTATCCCCAGTCTGTTGTGTGACATGTAACTGAGAAAGAAAACACCGTGGACTCCTCTGTATGTATTTTCAATTCCTTCTTCAAACATGCAGGCAACATACCAATTTATGACTGTTTTACTTGTGACCACCATGCGGTTTTTCTAGAAACCGTGACTCTCTTCAGCATTTTTAAAAAATGTAGCTTATGACTGAAAGATGGAGTGTATACATTTAGTTTTAGCTTTATGACATCTTTAAGTCATAAGCTTCACATTTTTTGGTGTGAGTTTCTACAGTCATAAATGGGAACACGAAGACATACCCCATTCTGCACATACAGATAAGTTACCTCCATCTATTGTTTATTTCTCTACTTATTGCATCAATATGATCTTCATTATGTTTAATGCATGTTGGTGCTCTCTGTATGATGTTGACTATGTAGCTTTAAATCTTCATACAACTCTTGAACTTTCATTTTCTTGCTATCAGGCCCATGAACCTCGACTCTGCTCAATGTTGAACCTCACTGTCATTCTTACATGCTTTTACTTGCATCAATTTAGAATAACCACACAACCCTGCACTTGGATTTGTCGGTTTGATGCTTGTTTCCATTTTGAAGTGAACCACGGGGTTTGTTTTTCTCTGAATGATTTGATCAAAACATTACTCTTTCTACCTTCAAATACAAGTAATTAGTAAGCACAATATATGCTTCTGTGCTTAATGACATTCCATTGTTTAAAAAAGAAACACACATAAGATATTTCATTGCAACATTATGTTGAAAAGCACTATAAGTTTACAATCTTGATGACAATACTGAGTATCTCTGTTAGCATTTAAACACAAATATGTTGATTATGTTGTTGTTCTCTAATGTAAAAATACACTATTTTTTCTCTTTAAGTACACCTAGGAAAGAACAAACCCATGGGGTTCGAGCACGGGCTCGTGACTCCCATGGATTTTACTTCAAAACAATAAACCCATTTTGTATATACAATTCTTATTACATGCCCTATCCTATTATCAAGAATGTTCATCATTTCAAAACATCTATATGAGATGTAAACTTTGCAAAAAGAAAACTGTCTCAACAGTTGGTCTAAAACACATTATGTATTGCAATATTTCAGCATGATCAAGCATAGTCTTTTTATTTTAATGAAGCTTCTGGATATCTTTTAATACTTTTCCAATATGTTTGTTCTCTATATGTGCACACCCATGCTGATCTAAGACTATTAATTTTGTCCAAACTTACAGTTTTCACATTTTTTATTGCATGCTTTAACTCTGTCAGCATTTTCTCATTTAACACAGTTTATGCATAATCTTTATGTATGAGATTTCAACCTAGATCCTCCAAGTGAAATTTAAAAAATATTTAGCAGCCACATATGTGAAGGAGAAATTAATGTAACAACACTTTCACACTTTCCATTAATTGCATAAAAACAATGAATCTTCAGAGTCTTTCAATTCTGCAACTCTCTAGTTTTCTTTGTTCATGTCTTTTCTGTGGCATCTTTTGCACCTTCATATGTGTGCACCTCATCCTTCTTATGTACGTGAGCCAAAACCTTCTGATATATCAACCATCTTTTTGCATATAATGCCTTATGTGAAGTTTGAGCATGGGCTCATGACATCCATTGCATCATTTCCTTTTGTTTCCTACATTCAGTTATAGATACATGTCCACTTGTACACAAAATAACACTCAATTTATTAGGTCATCAATTCATATGCATTAGTTAATGTTTGTGAGTGAATATAAGATAACATTCACTCATGAATATGGTTGGTTTGTGTTATTGGGTGAACTCATAGGTTGATCAAATCATGAAAAAGGTTTCTCAGATGGTAATACTAACTCCCTTTCATTTAGATATCTGATTATATAAAGAAGAACAAGATATATCAAAGTGATCATACATAGAAAAAGGTTTCATATTTAGAACAAGTACCTTTAATACTAGTCTTTAGATATTATAGATGAATGTTTTCTCATTACATTGAATTCATCAGATTGATAGGCAGTTTTCAGAAAGATTGATTGTGTGTTGTTTATGTTCCATGTATTGCTTACATCCAACTGGATCTAACATCTTTTTCACCATGTTGTAGGTAAACCCTAAGAAGACCTATATGCAAATGAAGATGGATTATGAAGACCTAGGACCTGATATGCAACCAGCAATGGAGACCTAATATGCAAGCATCAAAAAACCAACCACAAGGCAATGCATGGAACCTCTACTCCATACTTTCAATTATGCCTTTTATTTTGCAATGTACTATTGTTTTGACATGAAAAGAAAGATGAAATAACATTTGTATAATACATTCAGCTTGAATGCACAATGTAATTGATCAAAATTGTAATTTAAAAACTCTGAAATGTGATCAATTCTTAGAGTACAAAATGACAATTTCTGAAAATGAATGTAATAATAAAATGTTGATTAATAATACCTGAAGGATAATATTAATAGGACCTCCTAAAATGCAATCTCTTCCTATTTATGATTATTTTGATGCATGTTGAAAGATAGGATAATAATTTTGGCGACTTCTGCTGGATGTCTGCTTTCTAGACACAAACCTAGACCTCTATCCTTGGGCAATGGAGTTAGGAAACCTGAAACCATGAATGCAATCATTATTGAAATGAAAATGCAGCTAACCTAGACCTAATGCAACCTAAAGACCTATGCAACCTACAGACCTATGTGCTTGGATAGCACTTATTGAAAATGAAACCTAGACTAAAACCTAATCCTCAAAGCAAAGCTTGAGGTGTATTCCATTAAGTAGAATTTGCAGAACTTCTCCATCAGTTGTGGACACCTGATAAGCATTTTTTTCCTTGCAGGCTGTAATAACAAATGGGCCTGCCCAAAAGTTGTCAAATTTATCGTGCTTCCCTGGCCTGCTCTTTAGCACATCCCACTTGAGTACTAAATCTCCCTCTTTAAATTCTCTAAACTTAGCTTTCTTATCAAAAGATCTCTTAGTTTGTGCTTTCTTAAGTTCCATTGTATCCAATGATTTTCTCCTTTCCTCTTCAAGCTGTAATAAATTAGCATACCTCAGTTTAAGGGGATCTTCTTCTCCAAACAATAACATCTGATCAGCTAGCTGCAAGGCTGGAAATTTAGTGGAAACTGGCAATCTGGCCTCTTTACCATAAACTAGGACATACGGGGAATTCCCAATTA